>JAOVVO010000479.1:0-64530 GCA_028564675.1 Onchocerca lupi
ATAATAATAATAATAATAATAATAATAATAATAATAATAATAATAATAATAATAATAATAATAATAATAATAATAATAATAATAATAATAATAATAATAATAATAATAATAATAATAATAATAATAACACAATGATAGAAATCAATAATTTAAATATCTTTAACCATTTATTTCTATCAATATATTGTTATAATTAGGATGTATGTTGAGTAAGTATAATAACAGAATGATAGAAATCAATAATTCAAACATAAACTTAATTTCTTTCATAAATTTCTCTTGAAATTTTGAAATTTAAATCTTGATCATTTTAATTAATTTACCACAAAAATTTTCATCGTCTTAGTTTTCGATATTTTTCCGAGTAACTTTTAAAATTAAAATTTCTATATAATTTTAAAAAATGGAAAAAAAAAATGAAAGCAAATGGATCGTTTGGTTGTATACAAATAATAAAAAACAAGTAGTATATTTGTTCCGTTCTTCTTTTTTCACTTTTTCCATTTTTTTTTTTTTTTTTTCATTAACTAACTTTTCGACTACCAATTATGAAGACATATTTTCCATCCGGTGATACAGTCATTTTAACAGGATCAAGAACAAATGCATCACGTGTTGAACGTTCTTTGAAAACCTTTAAAATTCTAATTTCTACATGTCAAAAAGAATATTAAGCAATAATTCAATAATTTTATTGAGAAAAAAAAGAAGTGAAAATTAAAATTATATCATTTGTAATTTAGATTTGTTACATTTAAACATAATATATTAAAAATAAACAAACAAGTGAAGTGAATATAAACTTGCGCGTAATGTTTCGGTATTGTTTCCTTTGCTGAAGACCACCACCATAACATTGTTAATTTTAAATTCCACACTTTTTTTTTTTTTTTTTTTTGTTCACAAAAGCTTCCTTCTAATTGAATATGTTAGACGGCATACACCGAATCAGTAGCTGAATTAAAATAAAAAATGATCAATTATCAATAAAATCTGATTTATTTTTATAGGTTTCTAAAAATTTCATTTTGCAATTTTAATTTTTAAATAGTAAGCATGCAAATTTTTCATTATATTTCGATTTAATAGAGCATGTAAATTTTGTCATATTACATATATGTTTCCTTAATCAATATTTTTGTAATTTGTTTAATGACATATAATTTTTCAAGCATTTATATTTATCATGAAATTAATTCTACAATTTCTTTTCAATTTATTCATTCATATTCAGTAACAAATATTTCACTTCATTTATTCACTGATAAATATTCTAATTAATTTAAATCGATTTTATTAATAGTAAATTTAATTTTCATGAAGTGTAGGAATCATATCGCATCGTTTTTTATGTTGAAGTTTTACTTCATAGCTAATTTCTGTGATAATTTCAGATACTGTAATTTCTTTATTCCATTTATAAATAGTAAATTATTTTCTTATTTTAAAAATTGATGCAAAGTTTGAAGAAATAGATCTTTATTATAGTTTCTATTAGTAGATCTCTATTATAACTCTCACTTTCATTTAAATATTCGAATAATTTGATTTCTTTTTCACATCATATTTTCTCTTTTTTTGCAAACGGATTCGAGAAAGGTAATTTCGTCGATTTGTTAATAACTTTTAATCGGATGATCAGATATTATCTAATTCAGTACATGGAACGCTCGGAAATTTTTTGTTTCAGTTGCAGTTTGGTTCAGATCAACAAAGTATAACTTGTCTCATTAATTGTTTCAGTTAATCTAAAATCGTTTTTCTTTAGGGAAAATTGAAGCTCAAATTTTATACATTTCGCTATAATCATTCCTCAATTTAATAAATCTTATTCCTCTCATTAGTCTGTATTTAGGATACAGATGAATTTGAGAATAATGATAATAAATCGAGTTTATTCAGAATCAAATCTCCAAGAATCAATTAATATTTGCATAAATTGGGTTTCTTGCATTTTCCTTTCAGTGAAATTGTTTCAAGTTTTTTAAATTTCAATTCAGTTGTATAAAGAAAAAATAAATATATTTTGAATAAAAAAATGATAATATTCAACATTAGTTCGTGATGAGGATAGAGATCCCAATTACGCCATCATTCTCCAATTTCTTTTTCAAGAAGATTTACTATAAATAAATTTCGAAGTTTCTTAGAAGGCAAACAAGTTTTAAAGTTTCAAACAGAACAATCAATTCATTCTAATTTGCTAAATATTGAAAAATTTAAAACATTTACTGATATCATGGAGTTAATTAATTGGTTAGTTAATTAACCATGCATATTAATATTAGTTTCATAAATATAAATCCGCTCTGGTTTTATCGATCTATTTCATTATCTGCTACTCTTTACAATTTGATGCGTTGTATGGCTTTACTCAATCTTTTTTAATCATTTTCTAAATTATTTTTTCAAATGCACTTATTTATATTGTTTTGAAACATAATTTGTTTATTTTTGCATGAAAAAAAAAAGCAACAGGGGGAGTTTAACCTTGGATTTAGCATTTAGAAGTAAGTCACTCTTAAAATTCAAGTTGGAAAATTTATAACTTTCGTGGTAACAGCACTTGTCTAAACTTGTTCGTTGTTGCATGATTTTCCGTATCAAGTTGACACTTCAGAGCTATCTCACATAATTGAAATAGCTCTGAAGATGAGATAGCTTGTATTAATCAACATAGTCATTAAGAAATTATTGTTGTATGAACTGAATGAAAGAAATGTGCTTATTTCAAAAGCATTGAATGCAGGAAAAGTTTTTCTGAGATCATTTCTAAATATTCTTCTGATTTCATTTTAATGAAACAATGCTCTTACATTTTATGCATAATTCGATTATTAATATACCTAATAGAACAAGACTGCATTACATAGTTGATTTGATAGATTTCAAACGAGCCATGCATAAATCATTGTAATTTTTTATAATACTATTAGAGATATTTGAAATTTGTGAAAAAAACAATGGAACACTTTTTTAAAAAAGATCGAAAGTTCCTTCAGAAGCCTTATGCACAACTCATCTAATGACTTTTTATTAGAAATCGGATAGTTCTTACAGTACTAATTTTCAGACGCAAGTATAGATATTTTGAGAGAATTGATAGAGTCAAGCATTTTTGCTTCTGACAAGTTTTAAAGCTTTCTGGGAGAATATTTGAAAGAATGCTATTTTAAAAGTAATATTGAGAAAAAATAAAATATAATGAAATGCACATATTCCTTTCCTTCATTTTTAACTCATTTCAATCTGCTTTTGTTCCAGTTCTCTTTTTTATTCATAATTGCTTCCAAATTCTCTCTTTTTTTTTTTTTTTTTAATTCATATTGATCTATACATTGCCCAAATTTGTTTCAAGTCTTTATCTTTCAAATTTGAAACAAAATGTCAGCTTCATGATCAACATAGCTTACATAAATATTCTTCTCAACATATTAAAAGTTTGAACTAATTTAAAAAGACTGTCAGGATTTCATTTTCGAAATTTCGTCAATTTTGCCATCTTTGGATCTTAAATATCAAATAGAATAATGCCGTATATCGATTTAATCTATTATCGAATAGATGTTCGAAGTGGAGATATGATCTGGAAAAGATCTCTGGAAATTTGAATGAAACTCTTCAATAGGATGTTCCATCAGCGTTTATTCGTTTATATTTCTCCTCTCTTCCGGAATAAATCGATCATTCTACGTCATTTAACCATCGTACTGCTCAATATGGATGAGATTTTCAAAAATTATATGTACTTTTCTTTTAATTTTTCAATTATCGATCAGACTTCTGAAGAAGTGTCATTATTGTTTTTTATTGATATGCAGTCCAACAAGATGATGAATGCTATTGTAATTTTGCTGATTTTATATTTCGAAAGCAAAGTCTCAAAGATCCGATCAGAGTAAACTCATTGTGGTGAAGAAGTGCCAATTGGCTAAGAAATACTATTTTTGTCGGTAAAACCGAAATATTTTATAATATTAGTATGATGGAATAATCAAAGTGTTTGTATGATAGAAATTTGTAATATTTCTCGATCAAATGAATATCTATTCAAATCTTATCCTTTAGTTTGATGTAAATGTTTTTGTTATTTCATCTTCCGATCTGCCAAAGCTTGTGTGCATTGTTTAAAATTGTAAACACTGTCTGTTTCTTTCTTTTGTCCTGATAACTAACTCCTGCTTATCTAACACCATATGCAAATCAAATTCGTCTTTAGAGGAATGCTTTGCCTTTTTCAGAAGCAATCTTTGAAAGCATAGTCTTGCTCTAGTATAAGAGATTTTCGAAATTTCGCTTTCCATTGATTCAAGCAAAATGGTTTGCTTGATTTCTGACTAATTCAGTTTTATTCACTATGCGAGTTCTCATAAACTATTTTTATGCAATCAATTTTTTATGTTCAAAACGTCATAATATTTATATTAGCTGACATGAATTTATTAAATAATTAAACATCGTGAACATTGTATGTGAAGCCAAGATTAAGTTAACAACATGCACAAAGAAATATAGATTCGATCTGGCCAGAAGCTCTTCACAATATTTGTCAGCATGAATTTCATTCATTTTATTCTGGCACTTATAATTAGATTATGCCTTCTGATACCTAATGTCTTCTTTATTATCTCTTCTGTTCCGCCATCACCATTTGCTCGTCTCCTCTCTGTTTTATCAGGTTTGGTCCATTTTTTAATTGTAGCGCATTTCCATTGTATATTTACTGATGCTTTCTTATTTGGTGCACAAAATGTCGAAATTCCGTAGAATCTGTTCCGCACAGTAAATTTACAATATGTGTAGCTGGATGAGACAACATGTAAAATGCATTTGAAAGGTAAATAGAAATATGTAATGATATTCATAGATAAAAGAGCTTGAAGTTTTCTGCTAAAGCTGTCACAGATGAATTTAGAATCCTTATGGAAATATCATGCAAAGGGTTACTTTATTACTTTATCTTGATAGATGTCTCGGAGGACTACCTTTGTTATGTACTTATAGCAACAATATCTCTATATTGTTTGTCTCCAAGAATTTATCACCTCATCAATGTAATTCTTTGGGCTTTGTGAGTACTGCCTGAGAAAGGGAAATCAGTTACCCGCTTTCTACTACTGAAATTGTCGTTTGCATAAAGGAAAGTGCTAGTTTCGTTTAAAATTATGCTTCTTGGAATTTACCTTATTTCCAGCGATGCAGAAATGTATATTGATGAGAATGCATTATAGGAAAATGATGTTGTGGACAATATTTAATATGTTCTTATTGATTGCTACAATTTCTGCCGATTTATATTCATCCCTTGCCTCGCTGAAAACAATACTTGGAGTTGAGGAGGATATTGCGGCAATGATTAATAGTTATGTGGAAAAAGAGTTAAAAAGACTTGATGATCTAAAAAAGTAAGCGATTTTTATCTTCTTCTGAATTGAGTTTAACTCTTTTCCTCTTCATTTCATTCTTCACTTCAATATAAACTGGCATTGTAAACGGCACATCATGATTGCATCTTTTCATCTCATTAGCAGAATACTGCAACATAAATGCCAATCATTAACAAACCAAAGTGATTGATAAAACTTCTAGAAATGAAATTAATATTTATTATTTCAAGTATTATTGCTCCAAATAAATAATAAAGAAACTTTAATGAAGAATTTTCAAGGATTTTTAAATTACAGTAATTTTTGAAGATTTCTGTAGTGAATATTATAGAAGCTTTCAATAATACAATACTGTAGTGAATATTGAGTATTGTCAGTACTTCATAGTACCTTTTCACAAACTACTGATATAATTTTAGATTCGCTCAAGAAGTACAAGAACGTAATGATAAAGCTATACAAGATGGTGAGGAGGCGATACAACATCCAATCAATGCCTTCCTGTTGATCAAAGGAATGACAACAGATTGGGACAAAGTGGTGAAGATGATGCGATCCAACTCCTTCGATGAAGTTATCCGCAATGTGACACGTCAGAAGGATATTAAACATGTCAACTATCCTACAGAGGTTTCTTTTATTTCCTTTTTGCAATTCTCTTTCTTTCCCAAAAAAACTGATATTTGTGATATGAACGACCATTTGGCAAAAATATATTTTTTATTTTATCATAGTTTCTTCAAAATTAATAAAAATTCACTTTTTCCTTTGAACATGAACATTAAGATAAAAATGCATTCAGTTCACATCATTGAGCAATATAAGCCAAAAGATTTGGACAAATGATACGCTAATTTTTGCTGTTCAAGCTCTGCTAAGTTATTGCGAGCGTTAATTCAAATTTAACCTCTTACGGGAATGATAAATTCATTTTCAATCTGTCTTAGCTACTATATGCTTGGTGAATGCATACCTGATTATGTTATAAAATAATTGGTGATATAATATCATGAAGAACTATATAGGAGGATCTATCAGGCGCAGCAATTGGTTTGCTACGTTTGCAAGATACGTATCAAATGGATACAAAAGATATAGCTGAAGGGAAAATTCTGAATTCTCTAGTACGAACAGCTGCTTTGACTGGTTAGTTTTGACCATCTAAAAGATAATTTGAAGAAACATTAGATAAGAAAAATGCTTTTCCTTCTTCTTTACCTTTTTACCTCCTTCAAGATGAAATGGATATTGAGAAAAGAAAATATATCGATAATAAAATTTCGAATGTTACAGCTGGAGATTGTTTTGAAATTGGTCGTGCAGCATATGATGAATATGATTATTACCACGCCATTACATGGATGCAGGAAGCACGAGAGCGTGCCGAGAAGGAGACTGTCCCAACGGCGAACCTAGAAGATATTCTCGAATATTTGGCATTCTCACTGTATAGACAGGGTAATCTGAAACGAGCATTGTTACTTACGGATGAATTGTATCGCATGAGTAAGTCATTTGTTATTGAGTTCTTCTTTTAATAGAAATAATTCCTAGCCTTAACAAACAAATATGGAAATAAAGATCCATAGCAACAAAGATGTTGTGCATCAGCAGCGAAATTAGTTTTCATGAACAATACAAGCTACCCATTTAATGGAATATTATTTTTAAATTCTCGCGTAGTACGAAATGTTTTATTCTGTGCGTACTACTGTTGGAAATTGTTTGGGAGAGCTTGTTGTAGTTATTTGAAAGAAGTAGGACAACTGCGAAAGAGGTTTTATGGCAAATATTTTATTGTTAATTATAAACTTTACGAATAACAAATTTATAATGTTATAGCGCGATTAATGAGAACCAAAAATAAAGGTTATAAAAAGGAATTAGGAGCGTGAAAATAATAAAAATTTGTGTGTTGAGAGTTGATCGAGAAGAAGTGTTGGTGTTGGTCCAGTAAATGTTGTTGACTACTAGTTTTATTAGTAACGGACTGTTTTATACAAAAACATTATAATTGCGTAAGTGTTATTAGCCCAAGACAATGTAAACAAGAAGCACAAATTACTAATATTTGAATTTCCTTAGTAATATAAACTAATATAATTTTCTTGACAACATAACTAATATAACTAATTTCAGTTTTTTCGACATTTTAACAACATTCTAATATAACTAATTTCCAATATTTTACAACATATACTGATATAACTAATTTCTGACATTTTAACATCATATTCTAATATAACTAATTTCGATTTTCCGACACATACAGATCCGGATCATCCACGAGCCAAAAGCAATATGAAGTGGTATGAGGATTTGCTGGAAAATGAAGGAGTCCAACGTATCGATATGCGACGAGACATTCCACCAATAAATAATGCGCGAGATGAAAATGACTTGGACGAAGGCTCAAAACTGATATATGAAGCATTATGTAGACAAGAAGTGCCCATATCCATAGTAAGCGCTTTACCCCGTGTGTTTAATTTTTTCCAGATAAAAAATAGTTAAGATTGAACTATAAAATTCAAAATTGTTGGCTTCATTCTTTTGAGTAACACTGACTAAGTTTTCTAATAAGACAATGTATCACAAACTGTAAGATATTTAACTTTACTCTTTATTTTCTTTGGATTGAATTTATTTTGTTAGAGAAACTGCTAACTCGAAATTTTGTGGTTTATTAATTTTGAATTTGGCGGATTTCTTGCAGAGGAGAACGACAGAATCGTGGTTGTATTGTTACTATAAAATGGACCATCCATATTTACGTTTAGCACCATTCAAAGTAGAAATTATTCGTCAAAATCCATTGGCTGTATTGTTTTATGACATTATGTCAAACGAGGAGGCACAAATTATTCAGACGCTTGCAGTACCTAAGGTGTTAAGTGCTTCTTGCTTTGGATTATGATACTGTATGCTTATTCTCAGAAAGCAAGAAAGAAAGGAGGACGATGAGTGCTTACTAAATTTATTTAAGATCTTGCAAAATTGATACTATAGTGATTTCAGTTGAAACGGCCTGCAGCTCTCAATCCTTTAACTGGAAACTGTGAGCCGATATATTATCGTGTTGCCAAGAGGTAAATGTTTAGATATTTCACTTATTATAGTTTCATGACGAATAAAATTTGTATTAAATTGAGAAGAAATGAGATTGCCAAAAATAAAAAAATATCGTTTTTTTTTTTTCGTTTTTGATTAATTAGTGACAGACAGACGAAATTGATCACCATTTCAAATAAAAATATTTTATCAGTTTGATAAGTGAGAGAGAAAATTAATTTGATCTTTTGTCTGATTATTAAATTTTCACTTGATGATGAATTCTTTTTCAGTGCCCGGTTGAAATCGATGGAACATGAAATAGTTAGACGCACCAACAGACGTCTAGAATTGGCAACAAATCTCGAAGTAGAAACCGCGGAGGATCTTGCAGTTATTCTTCCAGATTTCTAAATTTCAAAATAGAGATCAAAGAAATTTCAAAATCATGAAAATTACCATTTTTTGCTACTCTGTTGTTTTAAATAGACATTTTTAGAAAATAACTGATAGTACTATAAAAATTTTTTCATTCCTGAGAGTGTCACGTCCAGGATTCCATAAATTTTAGTCAATTTTGAACATCTAAAATGTTTTAGATCCATAATTATGGAATTGGTGGACAGTACGAACCTCATATAGATTGTTCAACGATAAGTGATATCTCTACTACTGTTCTACTTTTATTATTATATTGTCATATATCTCGATTTGATTTTTTTAAGTTTTCTCGTCCAAAATATACTTCGAATGAGGAATTTTAAAAATCAGGTTGATAAAAACGATATTACTTCAGAAAAATAATATTCTTTAATTGCTCTTACATACAGAGTCAAAATAGTATTCGAAAATTTACTCATCGCTAATAGTTGATCAATTTATATGTTAATAACAAAGAATTATATTTTCAGAAGGGAAATCAGTCTTTCATAGAATTGGGAACTGGAAATCGAATAGCTACAATGTTGATCTACGTATTCATTCATTACATTTCACTTTTTTCTGAATAATTTCATAAAATTCAATCCTTTTAACTAAAAATGTTCATGCAAATAACTGTTTTCATTTGATTACAGATGACTGAACCAGAAATCGGAGGTCGGACAATATTTATGACCACTTCGAAAATATCAGTACCGTGCGTCAAAGTGAGTTGTTAGATATTTAATGCTAAGCACCAGTCCAGATAAATGCTGTCATCGCATAACATATCTTTTGATGATTTCTGTGGAGAAATAGAATATTTAATTTCAAATTCAACTTCATTTCTTTCATATTATATTTCTTTGAAATGATAGGTTAAATAAAAAAAGAAAATTTATGCAACAAACAGACAGAATCAATTGAAATATATATCTGTTTGAAATTTTTTAAATTTGATGCAAAATTGCACGAAATTCGCTCTAATCTAGAAAAAGTTATATTATACATGCCTGAATTATTATAGTTCACTTCGAGATATGCTTAATTGATGTAATATTAGAATTTCTGCAGAGTGCAGCATTGTTCTGGTATAATTTAATGCGTAGCGGTGAAGTAGATATGCGTTCTCGACATGCTGCATGTCCGGTGTTAGCCGGAATTAAATGGGCAGCGACCAAATGGTTCCATGAACGAGGGCAAGAATGGCGTCGACCATGTAGTTTAAATCAATTCGATCAGGAACGATACGTGGGTGATTTAGGAGCTCCTGAACCGAAACATCATTTAAATATTAGATCAAAAGCCAAGAAATCCAAGCAGATGAACAGAAAATACTGAAAAGATGAAGATTCAAGATCTGGAAGAAAATCTATAATTGTGGAATTTCAGAAAAATATTTTAATCTCTATAAAATTTATGTAAAGGCAGTTAAAATACGAGCATCTATGTGACAAAGATTTTTTACCACTGTTTTAATAGAAATAAACAAGCTAAAATAATGTTATTTTAATCTACAAACTTGTTTTATTCTTGTCGCATATCTCGTCCTTCATCGGTATTTTAATTATGTAACAAACTTACAATTTTTCACTAAGTGCATTTTTTCCTATAGCTTCACTTTTTATTGTTATTACTTAATTTCTTGAATTAAACTGAAGATATTATCAGACTAAATACAATCAATTAATTCAAAGTACTTAATTGTTATTATATTCTCAATTTCGCAAAATGAAAAACGAAAATAAACATATCCATGCAAAATAAAGAATCAAAAAAGATAAATAATAAGTGCAATATATTCGTGGAGCATTTACACAGACAAAATGTAAATTCTAGTTAAGACTAAAATCAAATGGGAAAATTTAAAGAATTATACAGATATGGATACGATAATTATCATCATTTAAGCATTTCATTCATCATCTATCCAGATAAAAATAAAATGCATACTTAAAAGAAATTTTAATTTGAAGAAAGATAAATCATCGGAAATTTCAGTCATTAAATCATTAATTTACTAATTCATAAATTATCGAAAATTAAAATTTTAATTTCGATTAATTCGGATGTAGAATAATTTGGATAATATACAAAATGAAAATAAAAGATGAGAAAGAAAAAAAGGAAGAAAAGAATATTTATGAAAATTATGGAAATAAAATTATTGGAAGAAGAAAAAGAGAGAAAAAATCAGAATTTTTTATTCATAAATTCTTTTAAAAAATTACAATAACCTATCAAGTAATCGGCTCGTTATGAACTAAATATTTATTCCACCGTGTTTGCATTTGTACAACTTCATTTATCGTCACATTTCCACCTAATAGTTATATAATTGAGTGGTTAATGCTTTCTGCACGCTATAACACCAAAGTGCATAATAAACTACATATATTATTGTTTCATTTTTCTGGAACTATAAGAGATTTAAAATTCAATAATATTTATTTGCAAATTGTAAATCAAGCAGATAAAAAATTCTATGACTTTCTTAGCCAGGAAATAAAATAAAATTTGAAAACATTTTTGAATAGATAGATTTTTAAGTTGAAATCTAATTAAACTATCAATCAACTGACTTCAATTCTGTCTCTAAATAAGCTTTTAAAATGACATATTCGTAATAAACCATCATTCAACTACTCGTAATAAAGCATTTTCAAGCTTAATTTCTCTTTCAAAATTTCATAATCACAATAATAACTAATTTTGCTGACTTTGTTAAAACTATTATTCAATTTAGAAGAAACAGAAGAACGGGAGCAAGTTGTTCAATATGCACAATATTACTGTTTGTCGCGTTGAAAGAAAAAAGAAAAAAAAAAAACGATAGGAAATTTATCGATCCATTTCAACTTCTTCTTTCCAGCGTAATTCTGCACTTTGGTGTCGTTTTTCCCGTCTATCAAATTGAACAAGTAATGAATTTACAACAAGTACATCTATCATTCAACATATTCATTATAAAAAAAATAAATAAATAAATAAGAATAAAAATAAAAATTCTAGAAATTCGAAGACAATATTCCACCTAAGAATCAAATTTAAGAAAAGAAAAACAAACAATTAGAAATAATCGAAACTACCGCAGCTGAAAAACAATAAGAAATAGAAAGTGCTTAATGTGACAGACTGGAGGAGACAATTCCGATACGGTGATAGACATATCCAAAGATCGAAGATACTTTCAATATGCAGAATGACTGTAGTTATAATCGAACATGAAAACATAAACTTTCCATCAATGGAAATACAAAAAATTTCCATCAATGCCTAAAACTCTCATCTTTGCACCGTTTACTATTCAGACGTTTGTTGTCCCGCTAATGCAAGACGTTCCAAAATTTTACTTCAAGCCACAGCAGCCGAAACTCTGGGCCGAAACATTCAATTACCTCAAACTTGGGTAATTAAACCGGCGGGTGTGTCTCGCTTCATTCCCATATGTTTGTCGTGCATTCAACAATAACTTGATTACTACTGCAAAAAATCTCGAGAACGAAATACGTGCCTATAATTCGGGAATTTCCATGCTATCTAACACTCAGGTACTAACTAGGCCCAATAAACTATTTAACTTGACAGATCAGACAAGATGCCGTACTTTCAATGTATAAAAGATTTTACAATTGAATGTATGGAACTTATGAAAACTTCTATTTGAAAGCGGAATTTCGAATTCATGAAATGTTTTGTCGTTTATTAAAATAATTGCTCTAAGCGAATTTTCACTTGAAAAATATGTATTTAATTGCAAAATTTTAATGAAGATTAAAAGGAGCGAGTGAAAGGAAGTAAGGAATTAAGTTGTAAATGGAAGAAACAAATAAATATATTAATGTACACAAATAATACTATTTGGGAAACTTTTTATCGAATAATTTATTTTAGAAACATCGTTTAGGCGAATTAATTAGCAACTGCACTCGACTTAATTAATGAACTATGTTTAATTGTTTTATTAAAATTTAAGTAATGAGATTGAATGATAACGAAAGAATAAGTTAACTTAATTATGACGGCATTTTAATAGTCATTTAATATGGCGAATGAAAAACAAATTAAATTAACTATGTTGAATCTAAATAATGGAATGAAATGACAAACAAAGATTATCATTTTTTATTTTCATTGAATGGCAAAATTTCTTTAAATGTCTTACTTTTTCTTGAACTTAGATTTTATTTTTTTGACTATTCTGAAGTCATGCGGTTTTCAAAATTTGTTATTATCACTCTAAAATTTCGTTTGAACATCGGTACAGCAGTTTTTTCTTAATTAATTACTTGTATTTATAATTATAAAATAAGTATTTGAAAAGAGTATTTACGGGAAAGTGTAAAACGATTTTTTCAAATAAATTAAGTTTTGAAATAATGAAGATTGAAAGCTTAATTCAGATTCAATCTTTTATCGAAAAAATTATTCATTTATTCGGAATAACCAGAACTAAACTAAACCTTAATTGTTTAAAAACTGAAAGTTAATTATTTATCATCTTTATGCTTCCATATAAACTTTGCAAAAATTAAAAAAAGATTTTTTTAAAGGTAATGAAGTGAAAAACTATGTTGACAAAATATTGTTATTATTTGTAAAAAGCAATGTGTATTTTTCAGAAAAAAAAAGGAAAAATTAGAAAATTCACAATTTCATGGATGATTTTTGACTCATTAAAAGAAAAGAAATGGTAATTTTTTTTCTTTGTATTCGCAAAAAAAAAAGAAAAAAATTCCGCGAACTTCGTTTTTTTCATAAAGGAAACATTTTTTCTAATATTTCGATTCCATTCAATCAAATCATATATTTCAACATTAATTAATAAAATCTCTGCAATTTTATTGAATAGTACTAGAAGTTTTTTTTTACAAAAGAAAAAATTTGAAATTCCTTATTTTTTTCTTCCTTCTTTCTGAGAAGGCCTATAATGTTAGCTTTAAGCAAACATGCCTACTTCACAAGTAATATTTGCATAAGAACGAAAAATGAATGAAAGAGATTGATGAATTATATTTCAGGTTTTCTCACAAAACTTGTCATCTAATTCATGGAACAAAAATTGGCCCACAAATTGCAATGCCTATTATCATTTTAGATGAAGCACAAATAGTAGTGCCTGTAATGTCAACTTAAACTTAAGCAAACATGCCTTTTTCACAATTCGATTCAGTAATATTTGCATAAGGATGCAAAAATTGAATAGAAAAGGTTGATGATTGTACTTTAGTTTTTCTAACAAAGTTTACCATTAAATCATCAAGGAATAGAAAATGAATTACAGCCTACAGTGCCTACAAGCTACATATTAAATATTATTATATGTCAAGCCTTCAACATATCATTCATTTCGAAACAAATTTTGTTGCCTTAAACTTTCATCGATTTTTATCAACCTTTCGCATGCAAAATTTCATTTTCTCAACATTAATGTTTTTCATTTATCAATAAAATAATAGATGTATGTTACGTGAGAAATGATTTCAGATCTCTATCATTTGTATTACTGTTCGCAGTGATTTTTTGAAGTGATAATTATTGTTTATTTAAACATTTTTCTTAAACTTTAAAATTATCATCCAATAAAATATTAACAAATAAGAATTCGAAATTTTTATTATTATTACCTTATCAATGTTTTTTTCATTCTTCTTAGGTAGTTATGGTTTTTTTTAAAATTTTTAATTAACGAAATTGATTGGTGCAAAATAAAAAATTTAAATAATTTAGTCATGAAATTGAACAAAAATACGATATTTTGGAGAAAAAAAAGCAACAATATGATAGAAAGGGTGGAATATGATAAAAGTATATGTGATCTAAAACATCAATTTGGAAATATTGTTATAATTTGGCAAAATTCATATCTGTATTATCCGTGCTGTATATTTGCTAATTCGTTAAGCTAATTAATTGCTATGTCATCTTAATATGCTTTAATTTATCTTACATAAAATTTAAAAAAATTTGTAATATGATGTCCTATATCATTACTTATTGCTGTTATTGATATTTGATTACTTTAAAAAGCAAAGATAAAAACTCAAGTGTTAGAAAAAAAAAAAACGCATAAACGAATAAATGCTTATTTAAGATTGAAATTGTGATCAGTGAAAAAATGAAACTTTCCATTAAAATTATTAAATTGTTATTATATTAGCATAATATATAAATTTATTGAAATGAAATGATTTAAAACTTGTCACTTTTATTTATTTGTTGAGTAATTTGTAATTTGCTTCCATTAGTAATTAATTATTATGTAATGTCTTGTTCATTCATTTGATGTTAACATTTATATTAATAATATTTAAAATATGAATTCAAACATATACATTTATTATGTAATAAAAACGAGTTTATTTGAAATAAATTTGACACGCTTAATCCAAATTTTTAAAACAAGCAATCAAATAAATATTTAACAAATTTGTATTTAATATTCATTCATTCATGCTAAACATCCTAATTTTCCATTTTCACTTTTAAGATTAATTTTCCTTTCCTTAATATTTGAAGATAATTTATTATAAATTTTCTAATATAATTATTCATTTTCACGACTAAGAATCTCAAATATTTTCAAATATATGTAAACAAAAAACTATGTTATATGAAAATAATTATTTTTTAGAAATTTGAAAATAATTTTTCTAGCCACAAATAAGTACTGTTATTAATAGAAAGGGAGAGTCGAATTTATCAAATGATCATAATTATACAAATAAACGAAGTATCAATTCATTTTTAAAAAAAATTTTAATTTAACATCAAAATAGCTATAGTATTAGCTAACTAAAAAGATATTATTTTCCATTTGCACATTTTATCACCAATATTATCATTTTTGCAAAATTTATTATTATTCTTTGGTTTCCAAAACAATAATTTATCAAATCAAATGATAATTTCCGTTCTTCCTGTATGTATTTTCTTTTCTTTTTTTATGATTTATTTTGTGATTCATTTCGTAAATTATTTTTCCTTCCTTATTTTTTTCCATCTTTCCTTCCTTATTAAAAAAAAAAAAAAAAGAAAAATAATGAAAGAAAGAAACAAGAATTTATTATTTAAACTTGTTTTATTAATGAAAATAAAGCAAATGAATAAACAGGTAAAGAAGAAAAAAAAAAGATTGGAATTAAAATTTGCTAATGCATGTTTATTTTTTTGGTACCATGAAAATTATTGCTACCACCTTCTGTTGTAATGGGATTTGTTGAAAAAAAAAAAAAAAGTGTCACACAACCGTTACAAATTTTAGTGAAATAGATGCAATTATATCATAAATTTTCTCCATTAACAAAAATGGCAGTGTTTTAATTCATCTTATTCAATTCAACAATTTTATTGATATAACTCATAAAAATTGTAGCACCAGTAATGATAATAGTAATGAGCAGAAATTATTGTAGTAATAATGGTAATGATGATTTAGTAAAATGATATTTTTTTATGAAGTTTTAATCCAATAAAACACTCTTCTGCTTATTAAATAGTTCTAGAAGATTTGATTTTTACGAAATTGAAAACATAGGAATTAATAAAAATCAAACTTAAGTTAATAAGTTTTACCATCAAATGTTGCATTTGTTGATGATAAAGTCAAAAAAAAAAAAAAAAAAAAATTATAGTAGTATAAAAATTTTAAATTATATTGAAGTTGAAATTTTTTCATTCTTTGATAATAAAATATCCGTAGTTTTTTAATAGATAAAAAATAAAAATCATAACAGTACTAAAATAAAATGAACTATTGTAACAAATTTTTTACAAAAATTATTACAATAGTTCTTCTTATTTAAAGTAAAATAAAAAGTAATATGTGCTAAGATTTCATTTCAGAAGATCGTAAACCTTTATGTACGTTTATTCAACAATGTTTCTGATCGTTACCATTTCGAGGAATTTCGTACAAAATTTCATACCAAATTGGATATCTGGGCATGCCTAACGCATGAAAATGTCATTGTACTTTGTACTTGCCTATGATAATCTTTTCGATTTACAGGCCTATGTATTATAAAAATTGCCATTAATTATTCAAAAATTTCAGATTTATCATCGCAAACCACCTACAAAGTTGTATTTATAACTTTTTTTTTTTTTCTATTGTCCCAATTACAGCTGCAACTATCCTAACTATATCGTCGCTATTGGATTATTTATGAACAAATCATGAATGGTAGAAGTATTTTCGAGCCTGAATGTATGCTTTTCTTTTTTAAAAGAATGTTTAAAAATTAAAAATTTGTTTTAATTTAAATTTTAATAATTTAAAAATTTTCTCAAATTTCAGCCCTTTTCTATGGTTTCACATCGATTACTATCATATCACTATTATCCCTAACCGGTCTCATATTCTTACCTATCATCAAAGGTAATTGGCGAAACAGATGGATGCAAATGTTCATTGCTTTGGCTGCTTCAACGATGAGTTCGGATGCTTTACTTCATATTTTGCCACAGGTATTTCTCGTTTCATTCATTAACGATTGCTAGTGGATAAAGTAAACGAAGAAATAGTTTTTTGATCGTTAATTTTTGATTAAAAATCGACAATATCTTAATGAATAATTCAGAAGCAATCATAAGCAATGCAAGAACTTAAAATTTTTTTAAACCACTAAAAATCTGAACTTCATCATATATAGGTGACAATTTTACTAGAAAAACTCATAAATATAGTGAATGAACTTGAAAAAATCGAAACTTTTCTTAATAATTAAGGTAGTCGGAGCACATGATCATTCACATCATGATCACGGTCATCATCATCATCATCATCATCATGATCACAATGATTTTGAAATAGAACACAATCATTCTAATCATCATCATCATCACTATGATGATCATAAGGTTATATTTTGAACTTTTAGAATTGCCATTAAACTAGATTTATTAATGCAAATATTAATGTTTCTTTCAATTTTTTTTTTTTTTTCAAATTACCATTAAAGTGAAATGTTTGAATATCTTAATATCACAATTCATATATTTATAGAAATCAGATGAGACATTAATATCCGATGATCATTCAATGTTGCTCAAAATGACAGCTGTAATTGGAGCCGTTTATGTTCTCTACATATTAGAATTCATCAGTGCTTTACCCGTTTGGAGAAAAAAAAATGTGAACAAGTTTGGAATAAAATTATCACTGTTAATGGAAATATCAATATTAGCAGTGTTTAAAAACCAAAAAATAAATCTGTGTTAATTTCAGAAAGTAACAAAAAATACAAAGATCACCGTTTTAGCGCAAAATGGTTGGCCGGATAGCGAAATGTGAGTCAAGAGAAATAATTATTTATTATAATTATTCAACATGTTATTGGAAAAAAAAAAAATTAATATGCCAGACATCGAATATTGCATAAGGCGTATTTTGCATTCATTAATCGTGTATAATCAATCATAATACTAGCAAGCATCGCAGTGTTAATCTGATTTACTGTAATTAATATTAAAATGATTGTTGAACTGTATATGCCGTTTTTTTTTTTCATCTATTTTAGTTTATACGAACATGTAGAGGAAATCAGTTCCTAGAATATTCGTTTAATTTAATTTTTAACTTCTCAAGATATTAAAATGTTATTCTAAGAGCTAAAAAGACTAAACGAAAAAAATATTAAAGTGGAAACAAGAAAAGTATTGATAATGGTTGTGGACATCATGGTACTGTTAGTGGTATTGCCAATGAACCAGTGGTAATGTGCGGCCTTAAAAGTGCCGCATTTGTAATCATTTTCGGTGATGCAATTCATAATTTCATCGATGGAATTGCTGTTGGTGCAAGTTTCGCTATCTCAAATCAAGTTGGTTTAGCGACAAGCATTGCTGTTGTATGTCATGAGCTGCCACACGAATTAGGTTCCAGTTTTACTTTATTCGCATTACTTGTTTTTTCATTGTTACTTTTTATGGTTTAAAATTTATGCGATCAATGAATTAATTCTTTCGTAAATTTTTTAATCAAATTTCTGAAATTATCTGAAGACATTGGGTTTTATAATGCCCAAATATTCCAATTTTTTCATTTATTTTCTCAATTTCAATTAATCTAGGTGATTTTGCGGTCTTAATCGAATCCGGCCTTTCCATTCCACGTGCTATGTTTCTGAATTTTCTTTCTTCTTTAACCGCTTATGCGGGCTTATTTCTTGGCTTAGCAGCAATTGGTGTGGATAGTGCTGTCGAGATATTACTTGCCATTACCGCCGGGATGTTTTTGTACGTTGCTTGGCTTGATATGGTATGTTAAGTTTTGCCTTTTGTCTTAATATTTCATCAGTATTCAATGGAATGATTTATCTTATGGCACTTATTAGATTGGAACTTGGAGTTTTGGAGTTTTTCATTTTATGTTGGTAATTAAATCAAAAAAAGCCTAATTTAAAAGTTATTTTAATCTAAATTAACATCAGTTGATTCAGTGACTCAATTCCAGATGATTTTGATGAAAATCTCGAAATAGCTTGCTACTGAATGCTTTTTTATAGCTAATACATTTGAAAAACGAATCAGCATCAACGAACGATAAGTGGTACATAACGCTGTTGCTTCAGAATATCGGTTTTATAGCGGGATTCTTGATTATGTTCACAATTGGTTGGTATGAAGAAGTTCTTGCATCACTGTAGATTATTGATATTATTTCTGATAAATTTTTTTTTCCATATTTTTATTGCTATAGAATTTCATAATAATGAAGAACAGTAATTCTTAAAATTTGAAACTTTCTTCCGAAATTTTTGTTTCTGTTTTGAAAATCATGGTCAAAAGGATGAAAATATGCAGATAAAACAGCAATAAAATGCAACTTTTTGTAATTCTAATTTTTCATCGTTAGATTGTTCGGAATATTTCAGATGAATGAATAAAAAATGAAATAGAAAGGGAAAATGAGTTAAGAAAGACATGTATAAATTTCCACTTTTTATAATCTTTAAATTTTGCGATTTCCGTCAGTTCATACAGATGATCCATGATCCATGACATTGAAAAATTGGAAAATGCCTAACGAAAAAATCATTTGAATATTGTTGTATATTTATGATCACACTGATTATCCTTTCCTGATGTAGCAGCTTTATCAGTTTGTTGTTACATCTTGCTTGATTTTCTGTCACAGATTATGTCGTAAAAATTGTATAAGTATTTATTGTTGTTTGTAAATACAACAATTATCCAATCTTTTATGTTTCTGCGTAAAAACACCAAATCTCTATCACTAATTGCATTGTAATAATTATGCAGGTTTCTATCGTTGTTGCAATCGCGAAAACAAAAGTGATCATTCTGAGAATCATCATCAATGATGCTCCTCAATTTAACAAAATATGATCTTTGGTCACACATCTTTCTGAAAAATCGCGATTACTATGGCATGATATTTTCTATTGTTCTGAAACAGGCCTTGATTTGTAGTCACAATCTTAAATTACAACATGAGAAAGACAATCTCAACAGATTAATACATATTAAAGAAATGAGAGGAAAATGAATTTAACAACAGAAGTTAAAAATCACTTGTTCGGACTAAGCATCTGTATCACTATATATCCAGATACCACTTAACAAGTTAATTTCTTCAGTCTTGCAAAGTAAATTTAAGTAGAACATATTTTTACGAAATTTTTCTCTTTAAAAAAACTAACGCGAATTTCATTGCTCATTGTTTCACTGGACGTACGGCATAATCAGGTGCAGCTTTTCGTGTTGATGCGTCTGCAGTAATTAGAAATTCAAATTCAAATTTTGCAATATATTATCTATATTCGATCAATATTAAAGGAAAAATTAACTGAAACGATATTGAATATATCATCATATTAAACTGCTTTTTATCATGTCAACTTTTTGAAAGATTTCAAATTCTTCGGTTGCAAAACGTACAAGAAAATGTTTCATATTATTCTTCCAGATTTTTTACATAGAAATCTCCTTAGGCTTGAAGTTTTCGTTATAATGCCATCAACTAGCGTTGAGTTCTTTCTGAACTTCTATGCAATACATCCTGTCCTATTTTGGCAGAATAAATACTAAAATTTTTTTTTTTTATGATTTCAATTTCCTGATTCGATGAAAAGAACGTATTTTTCTCTGCTTTTTCAGTCAATCATGTGAAACGAATCTGCTGAAATCTCGAAGTTCATTTTTCCTTTTTTATCGAAAATTTTCACTCTCTTTATTCTGTATTACGAATTTTCTTTGAACGGAGAACTTTTTCTGAAGTTTTTGTTTGCCTCGAAATTCTTTAAATTTTCTTCAGACTAAGCCTTCAATTTTAACGTATCGTTTTCTGATCTTTTTTCTTGTCGAGAAAGATCAAAATAATTTTAGCATAAATATATTCAAATGATGAAGTATTGTATTGTTAAAATATTTTCTACACATTTATCACTCAAGATCTATAAATGAATGCTATCATATCTAATGTCATCTTTACAATTGCCAAAAATTTATTAAACATTAAATACCGGAAATAATTCACATGCAAAAGCTTCTGGTTTTATAACCTAGCTTATATACAATATTGGGAATATGCGAAGAAACGGTCACTATAAAAAGCAAATTAATAAATTCTTTTCCCTAAAAGTTGAAAGAATTCATCTTTTTCAGTAGAAAATGTCGGAAAAATCGAAATGTTTTTTGAAATATAGATATGAAATAATTCAAAGATTATTGCGGTTCAACATAATCGAAGAAGTATATCTCGATATGGATTCGATTGCTACTGTCCATTATTTGCCTCATCATGAAGCACTAAATCCACGATAAAATTAAAAATCATTTATGACGCATCGATTCATTTGAAAGAAATGAAAAGTTTGAATTTCCGATTCAATAAGAGCATTGCTTCTTTTTCAAACAATGAAATATGTGATAGTTTCTTCAAATACAGAACTACAACCATTCTTACATGAAACTGTACACGATTTCTTTGGTTAAAAGATTTTCATGATTCAGTTAAGAAAATGTAAGCTGTTATCTTTTAAAAGGGTTCCATTTGAAATAATTTCATCCCTTCCTTCATTGTCAGCTACTCTTAATTATCACTTGGAAACTCACAGAAGCCAGATTGCTCTCAGAATAAGAAAAAATCTTTATGTTGATAAAGTTTTTGTATCATCATGGAGTAAAACACCAAACTAAGCGACTTCTTGACAGAAAAAAAAGTAATCTGGAAGAATACGATTCCAAGAGCCTCTTAGAATGGAGGAATTTATGAAAGATTGATAGGATTGAGGGAAATCAACGAGAAAAAAAATAATTATGAGAAAGAGAATTGAAAATATTAATAGTGTAAATTAAAGGTATCCTAAATACTCGATCACTAACTTATGTAAAATTTGATGAGTAAATTATCATCTGCGCAATCGACCTTCTTTCTCTCAATTCCTCATTAACCTTAAAAACTTATAACAACTTTGACGAAAATGAATTTATTCCGTATAAATCAAGCACTAAAAAAAAGTATTAATCTAATACTCTTAAAATACTCTTAAAAGTTTCAATAAGTTCTGAGAAATATGAAGAAATGAATATTTAACTATCTTACTGAAAGAACATAAAGGGATCTCAGAACAGTAGAAATAAGGGTCCTAAAAAAGGAGAAATAATATTAGTTAATGAACCGGAAATTTCTTTGACGTTTGAAAATTGGAAAGATAAAAGAAATCAAACGGGGCAGAAATGGGAAAGAAATGCCTTAGTATAAGTGCCACATGGAAGACTCCTCAAGAAACCCGTGAATATACTATATCCTCTAGAAATTATCAACGATGAGAACTCAGAAATCTAGTCAAAAAATTTCGATAAATCAACACAAAAATTCGAACAAGCAAACCTATCGCTCCACGAGCCAAAAGTACTATCAAATTCTTCATTTGACGAATTCAAGCAGAAAAAAAACTTTTCACTATACCTCCCAAATTCTTCTTCCTGAATGTCTGGATCTCCTTTCGGTCGGGAACGGCAGAAAAATCCGAATGATATAAAAAGATGTATATAGGAATATCTCAAGGCCAATTAAATGAAACCAAAGGATGCAATCATAATACATGGCACATAAAAATTATTTGAAAAAATGGGCATTAAAGGTCAAGTGGCGCGATAGAGTTTCAAAGAGATCAACAAGCCATATGGACAAATACGCCAAAACACTCCAATTCATAGATAAAAAAAGTGAGGTCAACCAATCAAGAGGCGACACATTGAAGATCAGTTAAGGGAGAGGAGCGCCGAAGAATTTAAAAGGTCAAGATTTCGGAGCTGAAGTAAGTTCTCATACCAAACACAAAACAGCATAGAAATTGTCAGAAAAGTTTTTTATTATTTTTGTGACAGAGACGCTCAGAGAAATTCCTGACCTTTTGTTGATTGATGGAAGAGTGATTCTTCGGTTATATTACAAGCAACTGATAGAGAGAATATCCAAATAAATTCATCGCTGAGTTATTCTTTCATTTGTCGTAGAATTATCTTGGCTGTATGCAAGCATTAAGGACTACAGCATTGGCTAAATGTTCATGAACAATCAGTCCATATTCCGGCTTGATACTTACGGTGTTTGTTAACTGCTTGAAATCTACTGAACTTGTTATGTTAATTGCGTATGTCAAATATTTATTAATATTTCGGAAATGAGAAATGATATTTGTCAGTTTTTCAGATATCAAGGCATGCTGTATATGTCGGCCATCTTTGCCGTTCCTGGTAAGTGATATCAGATAATTTAAAAAAAAAAAAATCCAATCCATTCGTTCATCCATTTTTTTTTTTTTTTTTTTTATTTATGGGAACAACAAATAATAACATAACACGATTGCATGGAAGAACGCAATATTAATTGTGAATCAAGCGCTAATTTTCGCGTTATACTTTGCAAATAACTGATCTAAAAGATTGCGACTGAACAGGATGACCAGTTGGTATATATGAAGGTTTATGTACACTATCGAAATGTACCAGAAGCTTTCCATAGTTTATGAAACGTTTATTGAATGCCATAGGGTTTTAAAATTGCTTATCGCCTTAACAAGAATTTTATGTTCACTAAATCGTGTTAGCCTTGTTGTAATATGTTTTTTGAATAGTTCTCCGTTCAATCATACCTTCCTATTCTTGTTTTATTGTTTAACTTTAAACCGGTTGATAGGATAAACTTTTTAATTGCAAACTGTATCCCTATGAAGCAATTTCCAATTTAAGCTAAACAATTCTTCTAAAAATTGCTTAACGTTCCTGGATGCAACGCTAATGCTTCCATTAGATAAATTTTTCTCGATTATCGGGCGCATATTTTCGATACATTCGTGGTAATCCACAAGTTGGTGGCTTTATTTCATTCTTCGGAATGATTGATTGACTTCACCATTATGCTCAAACTTGGAACGAAACATCAAACTAAATGACTTTTTCGCAGAAAAGGGAATGATCTAGAAGAAGAATACTATTTGTGAGAATACTTACGGTAATTAATTATCCAAGTTTGAGCATAATGATGGAGTCAATCATTCCGGCGAATAAACTGAAGCCACTAACATGTGGACTACTATAAATGTATTGAAAATATGCGCCTGATATATCGAGAAAAATCTATCTGATGAGAGAATTAGCGTTGAATCCAAGAAAGTTAAATAACTTTTATAAGAATTTTTTAGCACTGGAAATCGCTTCATAGGGATACAGTTTGCAATCAGTAAGTTTATCCCATCAATCGATTTAAATTCCCCATAAACAAGGCATTTTCTGAACTTCTACCTAATGCATCTTTTTTTTTTTTTTTTTGCTTTTCTCGGCAAATCATTAAAAGTCTTGAAGTTTTGACTGCCCGAATTCTATTTTCTATGGAGAATTATGTCCTCAATTTCATTCTTCTGAATTCGCTGTAGTTTTGTTTGCTTTAAATTTCTTGTCTTTTTCAGATTATAAGTTCATGTTACTTTTGATTAGGCCTTTACTTTCTTTCAGATCTACACAATATATCTTCCTTTAACCTTCCCGCCAATTATGCGAAAAATTCTTAAGTATCGATTTCTCTTACTCCAATGTTTCTTAACTTCTTCATTCTGATACACTTTTTTTTTTCTGACTTTCCCGCCAAATGAAAAAGTTCTAATTCCATGGAAAAATTATCTTTTTAGGATTGCAATTAGTGCTCCTTATTATTATTACCTTTGAATTTCTTCAATATGTATGTGCCTTCTTTTCTTCTTTTCAATCACTGTATTTTTCATCATTCTATGATTTATATTTGTATTTATAAATCTCATAACATTTCAACATGACATGTATATAAAAGCGAACATTTTCCATTATTGTTCATTCTTTTCTTTAGAATTACTTTTGACATGTGTTTATATTTCTATTGTTGGGAAATGTTTCAAATTCTTGACTTTTGCACACGAAATTCTTCTTACGCTTTCATGTCCCGAATTTCAATTATTACGCCATTTTCTCTCAAATTTTCTAACACAGTACATTCTAGTCCTGTTTTGATTTCACTTAATGGTTTTATCTAGATTTCTACGGTTCTTTTGTCGTATCTTTCTTTTTGCGAATCATGTTTTTATGATTCAATGTTTTTTTTTTCTTTTTTTTCTTAGAAAGTAAGAGAATTGATAAGAGCCTAATGGATTTTGATGTTCATTTATTCGTCTAATACTTCTAATTTATACTATTTCGATGAATTTGTGCAAAATATTAACGTCAAGTGTCATTTTCTTCTGATTCTGCATATGATAATTTTCGGATCCGTATTTTAAGCTTATTGCCTTTAATTATTTAGAATTTTAGGTTCATTATTGTAAACATCTGCAAAGTTGTGTGTGTTCGTATTTTTTTCCATTCATTCCATTTCTGCTGGTGATTGCCTTTATTGCCGCTATTGGATTATTATTTATCAACTATTATGAGTGGTCGAAGTATTTTCAAATCTCATTGTATATTTTGATTTTAATATCTTTAAAAAAATGCTTAAGAATTTTCTTTTTAATTTAAAAAATTTCTCGAATTTCAGCTTTTTTATATGGTTTCATATCGATTGCTATAATATCAGTATTATCATTAAGTGGCCTTATATTTTTGCCCATTATCAAAGGTAAATGGCGAAACAGATGGATGCAAATATTCATTGCTCTAGCTGTTTCAACATTGAGTTCGGATGCTTTACTTCATATTTTACCACAAGTATTTCTTGTTTTATTCATTACCATTACTAGTGGAGTAAATTAAGATGAAATAGATTTCTGATTGCTAATTTTTGATTATAAATCAATAATATTCCATGAATAGTCCAAAGCAGGTTATGGATCAGGCATGAGTTTATATATTCTTAGCGTAATTAAAAATTAAGCTGCTCAATATATGGATAATAATTTTACTGTGAAAACTGATGATAAAGTTAGGATTAAATTCATCTTCTGATGAATTTTTAAAAAATACTCGTTTTTAAAATTAAGATAGTCGGTGTACATGATCATTTTCGTCACGATCATGGAAATCGTCATCATCATAAGGAGTTTGAAATAGAACATAATCATTCGGATCACCATCATCATCTTTATCATCACGATCACAATCATTCGGATCACCATCATCATCTTCATCATCACGATCACAATCATTCGGACCATCATAATCACAATTATCTTGATGTGGAACACAATCATTCGGATCACCATCATCATATTTTTCATCACGATCACAATCATTCGGATCACCATCATCATTTTCATCACCACCATCACCATGATGATCATAAGGTTACGCTCTAAATTTTTAGAATTGTCATTAAACTGGGTTTTATCAATGCAGTTTTACAGCTTCTTTGAATTTCTTGCTAAGTTTCCACTTTAGTGATAACGATGGTTATGGCCGATCACTATCATTAAATGAAATATTTGAATATCTTTATATCACAATTGATATGTCGCAATGTTTATAGAAATCAGATGAGACATTAATATCCGATGATCATTCAATGTTGCTCAAAATGACAGCTGTAATTGGAATCGTTTATGTTCTCTACATATTAGAATTCATCAGTGCTTCACATGTTTCGAAAGAAAAAAGTGTAAGCAAAAAATTGTATAAAATTTTTTTTGCTGAGATATAAATTTCGAAATTTTATTGAATTTGATTCCAGGAAGCAACAGAATTGTTAGAAACCTCAGCTATAGGCCAAAGTCGCTGCTCGGATTTTGAAAAGTGAGTCGAAAGAAATAT
Organism: Onchocerca lupi; assembly: GCA_028564675.1. NCBI lineage: Eukaryota > Metazoa > Nematoda > Chromadorea > Rhabditida > Onchocercidae > Onchocerca > Onchocerca lupi. The sequence continues at coordinate 27,099 of JAOVVO010000479.1, forward strand.
TATTATAATTATTCAGGACACTGTTAGAAGCAAACTAACATATCTCACATGCATAAAGGTGTAATTTGCATACATTAATTTATCATGATCATTCGCACTACTATCAGGCAGTTTCCTCAAACTTTACACAAAATCGCAGTGTTAATATTGAAAAGCAGTTCTGCATTACCAAGATATTTATCTAATTTTTAATCAGATTTAGTTCAAGTGTTGCATTCATTTCTTCCCATTTATTTTCATCTTTGCGAATATATAGATGAAGTTTAGAGCAGAACATCGTTAAGCTAATTTTTAACTTCTCAATATATTAAAATGTTATTCTAAGAGCTAAAAAAACTAAACAGAGAAAATATTAAAGTGGAAACAAGAAAAGTATTGATAATGGTTGTGGTCATCATGGTATTGTTAGTGGTATTGCCAATGAACCAGTAGTAATGTGCGGCCTTAAAAGTGCCGCATTTGTAATCATTTTCGGTGATGCAATTCATAATTTCATCGATGGAATTGCTGTTGGTGCAAGTTTCGCTATCTCAAATCAAGTTGGTTTAGCGACAAGCATTGCTGTTGCATGTCATGAATTACCACATGAATTAGGTTTCAGTTTTGCTTTATTAGCATTATTTTTTTCTTCATTATTATTTTTTATGGTTTATGAGATTAATAAATTAATTCTTTTACAAATTTTTAAATCAAGTTTCTGAAATTATCTGAAGACATTGGGTTTCATAATGCCCAAATATTCCGATTTTTTCATTTATTTTCTCAATTTCAATTAATCTAGGTGATTTTGCGGTCTTAATCGAATCCGGCCTTTCCATTACACATGCTATGTTTCTAAATTTTCTTTCTGCTTTAACCGCTTTTGCGGGCCTATTTGTTGGCTTGGCAGCAATTAATGTGGCCAGTGCTGTCGAGATATTACTTGCCATTACGGCCGGGATGTTTTTGTACGTTGCTTGGCTCGATATGGTGTGTTAAGTTTTTCCTTTTGCCTTAATATTTTGTCAGTATTGAATGGAATGAAGTTATCTTATGGCGCTTTTTAGATTGGAACTTGGAGTTTTTCAATTTTATGTTGGTAATTAAATCAAAAAAGCTTAATTTAAAAATTAATTTAATCTAAATTAACATCACTTGATTCAGTGATTCAATTCCAGATGATTTCGCGAGAAATCTCGAAATAGCTTGCTACTGAATTCTTTTTTATAGCTAATACATTTGAAAAACGAATCAACATCAACGAATGATAAATGGTATATAACGCTGTTGCTTCAGAATATCGGCTTTATAACGGGATTCTTGATTATGTTCATAATTGGTTGGTATGAAGAAGTACTTGAGTCATTTTAGGTGTTGATAACATTTTTCGATAAAAGTTATCGAAATATAATTGTGTCATAAAAACTTCGCAAATCTTTATTGTTATTTGAATTATAAGAAATGTGCCGTTTCAAAAAAAAAAGAAAAAAATCTCACTTACATCTTAAAATTTCTCTTTTTTATCTTTACATACACCGCAGAAATTGTGCTGGATTCTATTACTATTTGCGTTGTAACTATTGCACAAACTTCTATTTTTATTCATAACAGTATTTTCTGGATTATGCAAGTTTTGCTGTTGTTTGCGTACTCATCTTTACAGTACCAATCATTGTTGGTAGCAGAAAAAACACTTGTGCTATTAGATATCATTTCCAAAGTATCAATTAAAATGGAAATTTTCTAAATGTTTTGTTGTTATTTTTGAAATAAATCATATAATGAAATCCAGCCTTTTCGTTTACATTACATATAAAATCCTTGGTAACTTGAATTTTGCTGAGAAATTTTTAGTTTTATTTTTCTATGAGAAGTTCGAAAAATTTTTCATTACTCTCATGATGCAGTTCAAGTTAGCCTTTTAATCTAAATGATTAAAGCTGTAAAAATGCAAAATTATTCACTTTCAAAAGTTTTACTTTATAACACAAATTAAATTTATCTATCGTTCATACAAAAACATCGCATTACATGAGTTGATCATCGGTATATACTGTTTCGTTATTTGAAAAATGTTTTAGTTCTATGTTGGGCATAGCACCAGTTATCTGAAACAGTGTTCAATTCGAAAATGTAGTCTTCTGATGTCACAGATTTAAATTACTTATTGCGAAATGTAACTGTGTAATAGCTTCAAGCTTCATAAATAATATTTTTTCTTGAAGAAAAAGAAAAGTAAATTTTGATGAAAACAACAGAAGTTGAAAATCAATCTGTTCGGCAAATTATCATCTGTATCATTTATATATTCAAATATCATGAAAGTTGATTTATTTGATTTTACAAAGCAAAATAGAATATATTCTTGTAGGTTTTGTATTTAAAAAATTAATACGAAATTTTTACAATGAAATTTGTTAATTTTGTTTAATTAGTTTTCCCTTACTTCACGTAAAGTATTGTCTGGTGATACAGCATGATCATGTGCAGCTTTTTGATGATAATACGCATGTCGTGATTGTAATTCTAAAAAAGCATGTAATTTAAATTCCATAATATATAATCATCTATATTTTAACAAAGTACTAATTAATAAATACTAATTCCAACAAGTACTTAATTACTAATTACCCATATTAAAATCTTAATTCCAGTAAATGACAAATATTATCATACTGTAATTATTCTTCCTTTCGCGTTGCTTCAATCTATTAGCTTTTTCCATATGTCGTTCTTCCATTTGATGATTATGTGGATGTAATTTTTCCACTTTATTTTCTTTGACTGATTCATTTACTGATTCTTTTTTGCTAAATTTTACAATTAAGCTGTATTTTCATAATTAAAAATCTTTGATAATTGGAAATTATAAAGAATTAAAAAAAGAATAAGAAAGGATAAACTCAATAAAATAATTCATAAAATGAATTTAAATTTTAAAAAACATAATTTCGGCTTTTAAGCATTCATTATATTTTGATAAATAAAGAAATATACAAGTGAATAAGCAATAAATACAAAAGTTTTTTTTTCCGATTCAAAAAAATTATCTTTAATTTCGATAAGTTTTAATAAAAACCAATTTATTTTTGGATTCCAATTTTTGAAAATGAACTTACTTATGAAATAAAAATACCTGTAAATTTATTTGTGAATAACTTACACCTTCCCCTTTATACTTTTGCTATGCTTTTCCCCATCTTCATAATGTTTTTCTTTACTTTTATGACGCTTTCTCTTACTTTTGTCATGCTTTTTTCTATTTTCATCATTCTTTTTCCAGTTTTCAGCCGTCTTCTATAAACTGTGGCATTAGAATTGCAATTTTTTTTATTGAAGAAAATTTTCTCCTACCATTTAAATTTTAATGTCAAATTTTTAAAACCTTTTCATTTTTTCAAATTTCGAAACTAATAAATGGCTGCATAAAAAGGGTAAATGAAAAATGCATCATATATTTACATTCTATCCAATATTGAAAATATATATAGTCATATCATTTCCTTTTTCCGTAATATTTCAAAAAAGGACAATCTATATGAAAAATAATCAGTAAATGAAAGTATATGAAAGATTATCTTATCAGTTATTTTAAAATGCAAGGACTATTATCAGTATTAATCAAAACTTCCGACCAACATCAATGAAAAATTTTCCTGGCATTAATGATTCCATTTAAATAATGAACTGATATAACGTAGAATGGAAGAATGATGAAATGATATAAAAATTCTTTAACAATTTTGCATCTAATTAAATTTACCGAATATTTTATCATTCTGCCAAGACACATATATTCCTTTTTATTTTCCTCTCTCTTAATAAAAAGAATTAAGAAATGAAAAATAATGCAAATAAACCATCCATTTATTTACAATTTCTATGCCTTCTTTTTTATGCAAATATCATGAATTTTCAATACTTCAAGTCATAGTAAATGTGATAATATCAGATGATAATGAATGATCATGTTGATATAATGCTTGTTTCGAGAAATAAGCAAAAAACTTCGAATTGTTGCAGACATAACATTTGTTATTCGACGATAAATAACTTCGACGAAATTTTATTTTCTAAATAATTGCAATTTAAATAATGTTTTATACTGACGTTAAGTAATTAGCTATGCAACATTCTAGACAGAGGATAAATATCAGCAACTAAATAAATAATTAAAGAAGTGCTGAATTGATCAAATATTGATTGGGAATGTTGATCAGATAATTTGAAGCAGTTTTTGAATTATTCATATTTGTGAAAAAAGCGTAATTTCTATTAATAAATTTGATTTTTTCACAATTTCATTTTCTTTGCTAATGCAATAGAGTAATTCGTCAAAAACGATTTCATATCATTCCCATAAATAAATAAATAATATGTAAAATAAATAAACTAATCAGAATCAATGAAAATACAATTTGATACTTCTCTTACCCAAAAAAAGTGAAGCGAGAAGCAAAAAATCATAATGATTTAGAAAAATTTATACAATTGTATTTATAAAATGGGGAAAAAAAAAGCAAATCATTAAAAAACTAGTAAAAATTCAAAATTTGAAATATAAAAGAAAAAAAGAAAGTGAATCAAGCAGTTTCTTGGGGTTAATCGAAAGCTTGTCAATAACAGAATTTATTGAATTTAGTAAAAACGAATGGATTAAATGATTAAAAATCTTGAAAATAATCACGCAGGACAAATTTCAAAATTCATTGAAAAAAGAAATAAGCTTAGCAGTTAGTTTTAACAAATGATTGAAATAAAACTTACGTAAAATCAGGTAAGATATCAACATGAAAGTAGTGCTCTCTAACACTCCCTGTAAAGTAAGATTTATTTCGTATACATCAACAAAATTTGTATTTATTTTGAAATTTAAGCAGAAAGAAAAAACAACGACAACAAATAGATTTCCTAAACTGATAATAACATATAAAACAAAAAAAAAAAAAAAAAAAAAAAAAAAAAAAAAAAAAAAAAAAGATGAAAACTATAAAATGGTGATAAAGAAAGAGAAAAAAAAAGAAGGAAAAAGCCATAACGATATGGAAAATCAATGAAATATATTGATCGAAAAATATATGAAAAGCTTATTTTGAATTTTAAAAAAGTATAGAAAAAAACAATAAAACAATTTATCAGTGGCGATATTAGAAATAATCAAACAAAAAAGAAATAATTCGCTAAAAATACGAATCAGCGAAATAATTTAAATGAAAGATTTTAAAAGAATGTTGTAACTATGTTATTGCACAAATGAATAAGTTTCTTTTTTTTTTTGGAAAAATGACAATATTCGTAAAAAGTAGATGGAATATTTAAAAAAGATCTTTTTCTAAATTGTCAAATTCATGCTTTTTTTTTTATTGTTATAGCTTAATAGTTTTATAGCTGAAGGACAATGACTGAAATTTTTGGAAAAAAAAAGACTAAAATATTGCATTCTCATACACATGAAACAATTGAGATAAAACCACAAAGAAAAAATAACTGAAAGAATGAAATAAATAAAAGAAACAATTTCAGAGAGAAAGAAAAAAAAAAAAAACGAATATCGAAACAGTTCAGATTTTAAAATCGTGTGAAATCGAAGGAGCAATTCATATGAAAGACAATCATACGAAGCTGATGACAATTTCGAATATTGTAGAAAAGATTTAAAAAATTATCTTGAATAAAAATTTTGTTTAGATCGATAAATTAAAAGAAGCAAGCGATAAGTCGATGAAGCCAATGTCATTGTACTGAATTATTCAACATAATTCAAGGTAATCTTTTTTTTTTTTTTTTTATGTACTAGAGTACTGATATCAAAAATCAAAAACTAATATAATTTATATACCTAATAAATGATTTATATGACTGAAAAGATTACCGGATGAAGATCGTCATTTCAGATTAATAACAGAATACAGGTATAACTAAGTAACAAATATGATTTTATGAACTGATAGCAAGAATTACTGTTGAATAATTTTATGAAAAAAAATATTTTTTTCTTACATATGCGGAAAAAATATTTTTTTTCTTATGATTTTTCTTACTTCTCTCTATCACTTCGAATAAAGAATTTAAAAGATCTTTTTTTTTCTTTTTTTTTTTTTTGCACGTGTAAATTTCAAACTCGACAATGAATGAATAAACTTAAGATTTTAGTTTTATTTTTTGAAAGAAAAAAAAAGGGGGCAATATAAATAAAATCTGGAATAGTTTCACTTTTTAATTTCATTCAATGGCATGCGTTCGTCGTTGTTCTTATCAGGTTTAATCAGAAGTTTCGGCGCTTCATCAATATCCTCTTCTCCAGGCATTCGATCGGGCATCGGTTTTCCTTTGGTTTCAGGAACGATCATTAAGAATGCAGTTACTTCGATCAAAGCAAAAAGACACATCGTAAGATACGGAAGTGGAGTCCAGAATTCACCCTGAAATTGCAAATTACTTTAGTTAAAAATAGTTTAAAATAATATCATTAAGTGAGGAATCGCATTATCCAATCAATTTATGACAATATTTCTTCTCTTTAAGATAAATAATCAAGTTCCCATTATCATTTGATTTCATTATTTTATCACATTTATTACAGTTAAAACTAATATTTTCTTCAAGATAAAAAATGATAAATTAATACTTTCCAGTTTTTTTTTTTTTTTTTTTTTTTTGATATTTCAACTTCTGGTTTAGAATTTAAAATTATTTAAAAACAAAAATTAAACGTACAATAACAAAAATCTGTGGTGCAATGATATTGCCAATACGATTGAATGTTTGAATAAAGCCAATTTCCTTATTACGTATGGCTGTTGGAAAAAGTTCTGATGGTGTTACCGCATTCAGGATGTAAATTTGACTACACATTGCTGCTGCTGATAAAGCTGTGATACGGATAACTGTTTGTAAATCAAGACCTAAAATTTTTTAGACAACATTTATCTTAATTACTTTTATCATAGAAACTTACTAATTTATAAGTTAAGTAAGTGTAAGTAAATAATCACTAATTTTAAGATGAAAATTATTTATAACAATTGAAAAGTTAATATATTATTTTAAGATCTTGTAGTTTCAATGCTAGATTTTTTGTGAAAGTACTTAGATAATCAGCATTTCTTATAAAAATATTATCATAGATCAGAAAATGATCAACATACCAAGTAGCATGATGATAAATACTACGCCAAGACTGATAGCAATGAAAAACATCGAGAATCCATGTAGAAGACGTCGACCAGCCCAGATAAATTTGATATCGATGACTGCACAGATCAGATTGATCGCATAACGCAATGAGCCAACAATGATCGTGTTCAGATAAATTGAACCCGAAAGTTTTTCCATATTAAAGACCAATCCGTATGAGATGATGCTTGTAATCATCCTAGAAATTAAACTTGTTAAAAGAAACATGAGTTTTTTTCTTTTTTTTGGACATTTTCTAGGATTCTGATTGGTTAATTAGCAAATTAAATGCATGAAAATTTGATTCACGCAATCGATTAAAAAACCATCTACAACCTCTAACATGAAGATATCACAATTTCAATTTTTTTAGCACATAAAAAAAGATTTTTTACAAAATTCTTGTCTTTGAAGTTCGAAAAAAAAAAAAATTCCGATAAAACGTACAAACTGTAGGCGAAGAGAATGCTATACGAAGCAAAATTTCTTCTTGAAAACAGATGGAAATATGTGTAGTTCGTTTTTGGCTTTCCAACTGCCTAAAATTAAAATAAACTTTCGATTTTTCTTTTCTTTTCGAATTTTTCCCCTGCAAAAAATTATATTTTGAAACTTTTCTCACCGAAAAGAATAATCTCATTTAAAATTTTCAACAGAATAAAAGAGTCAAATTTTTTTACCTCTCTTAAACGTTCACGTTCTTTATCCAACAAGAGATCCAATTCCTGCAAACGTTCCGCAGTGTTCTTCTTATCCCATCTACCCATACCAACAAGTGCTCGACGAGCTTCATCAATTCTTCCTTTTTGGAGTAACCATCGTGGACTTTCATATGCAAATCTAAAAAAGTTTAGAATTGATTATTAATAATTATGAAAATTAATAATAATAATAGCAATAATAACTGATAAAGTAAGAGAAAAATGATGGGATAAATGATAATAATATGAATAGATTGCAATCAAATCGGACAATTCGAAAAATTTTGTTTTTTAATTGTTAATTTGAAGAATTTAATAAAATTTAAATTGATATTTCTAACTTACAATAACAGAATACCAGGAAGAATTGTAATGATAGCAACAACACGCGACAATAAACGCCATTCACCAGTTAAGTAAGCTAAACCGGTAAAAACGATGTAGTTCGGTGAATAGGTAATAACGGTAACCATCCACATGCGATGTTTTGCAGGTAAATTTTCCATCATAAATACATAAGAAACACTATAAAGAAATAATTTCAGACCTATTTCAGATCTTTGTAGCTATTTTAGGTTATTACTTTCCAGAAGTCTTAATTTATTTGGATTCATTTTAGGATTTACAGCTTTAGCAAAATCTACTAATGACTTACTTCATCTCACTGATATCTTTCTTTTCCTTCCTCCATTTCTAATTAAAAAATTTCAAAAATTACAATTCCTTTATTTCTCTTTCTTCTCTAACTTATTCAGCAATTTCGTTTCATCATAATTGATTTGGATTTCAAGATGTTAAAAGAGTAAACAAGCCATTGCAATAATATTTGAAGTGTAATTAAATATATTCATTCAATTTGAAATTTCTATTAATCAATTGAAGCTAATCAATGATCAAAATCATTTGATAAGCCATTCCCAGATGATGGCTATAAAGAATTCATATTGTAATAATTAAATTTTATATATTGCTAGATTCAATACATATAATCGGATAATGAAAAGATTGTATGATCAGGATGATTTTAACTTGCCTATGTTTGCCACCTGTGAAAAACATCACGAAAAATCGTGCAATTGTAAAAGCAATCAAATTGTTTACAAATGTTGATGCCAAACCGCTAACGATCAAGCCAACTGTTCCAAATAGAAGAATCTAAAAATTGTCATACAATAATCAGTTAATTTATTACAGGTACATTTTAATTATCTTCTACAAACCTATTCTCAACAACTCTACCGAATTTCCTATATTAATCTATCGAAAAAGACAATAATTTATTGTGCCGATGTTTTTGGGTAAAAATTTTCGCGTTGAAAAGTGTGAATTTGAATAATAATTCCAATAGAAATATTATCAAAATCATAATCGTTTCAATATTCTTTTGTAGTAAAAAAATTTCTTATTTCTTTTTGAGAAATTAAATTCTTAAATTTTAAATAATCACTTAATGAAGTAATACAACAATGGATTTAATTAGAAAAATTAAAATGAAAATCAAATCATCGCAATTATTCAATATTCGGTACACATAATGTAAATTTCTCGTTTGAACATAAACTATATCCCTAGAACAATGATTCTCCAACAGATAATTTCGAATATCAATTAATCGTTAAGAAATCATTTCGCTTTTATATAGATCGCTATTATCATAATTATCGATAGATTCAATGATAATTCAAAATGAAATAAAAAATAACTTACCGTTCTTCGACCAAACATATCAGATAGCTGCCCAAATGTCATCGCACCAAACATAATGCCAATCATTTGCAACGATATGCTCAATTTAACTTTGTTCGCTGAATCGCAAAAGTAATGAAACTAAAATACTCAAATATTAATTATATAAAATGAAAGGAAAATCCGGAATATCAGAAATGTTCAATGTTCAAGCACTGTTACTCTACTCTTATCGAAAAAATTTTTAAACCTTTTAGACCGCAACTAAACATTTTCATCCAATAATTTAATTTTTTTGATATTAATTTTCACTGATAGAGGTGAAGCTATCGTCGATAACGAATTGACAACAAATTCAAATGCCTTTAAACTGATTATCTGATTTTTACAATACAGAAAAAAAAAAAATAAACTAATGGAATCAATTATTCAAATATTTTATTTTACATTTTGTTCTTTTTAATTTCTTATTTCTTTCTAACTTCGCACTCATTTCATTCCTCTAATTTCTGCTTTATATTTTTTCAGGAAAAATTGAAAGCATGCATTATTTTATTACTATTACTTCTTACTTCATAGCCAACTGATTCAAAATCTGCACTTAAGATCGGATCTGGACAACCCAACGTTGAATTCAAGTGTTTGTTGTATTCCGCACATTGTTGTTTTGGTGTCATGTCGGTAAACATATGACCATTGCATCCTTCTGGACGAACTGCAGCACCTGAAAAGACAAATTTTAAAATGCTAATTTTGCCGCGATAATAGCTACTTGTTTGGAAAATTGCTATCAAACTAAAAAAGTTAAGATTGTATTCTTTCTTGTCCCAAAAATTCCAAAATTGATAAATTTAAAATTAGACTTGCAAAGAAACTATTGTCTGAAATGACGATAGAAAGTCAAACTTCTTTTATCAAATGAAATAAGAAATGTATCATTTGTTCTAATCAATTAATTGATAAAAATTTCATCTATTCTTCCTACAGGAATGGATGAAATTTTAAAAAACAAAGATGTGATTTTTTTTTTTGTTTCCTATTGATAAGCATATAGAAAATTTAATATTAACATTCAATTTCAATATCTAATTTCTCTTTTGATGGAAAATGAAAAATTAAATAAAAATCTTTCTTTGCATCGTCTAAATGCCAATAAAATTTCATTTCTATTCTAGTATGAAATTGAGATTATCGAAAAAAAACCATGACAAAATAATCAAAGAATTTTTATTTATTATAGAAATATCTTCATATAATAAAGTTTCTGATTTTTGTGCTGCTATGTTTACATATGTAAATTAACTTTGTGCTTAAAGTTAACATGTTGTAAATTATGCTAGGTTGATATAGAGTAAATAAACTTCATTATATAAGGAATTAGGCTCAATCGAAACAATCGATAGTGAAGAGCAGAAACTATCGGAACGAATGAGAAATCTCAGAACACTCAATAAAAGCAGTATGATCAGAAAGAAGAACAAATCTCAATCAAATCGAATAAAACGCTTTAAAAAAAACTCTCAAGAAGATTCGAAGAGTAATTTTTCGATTAGAATGATTATTAATATATAAGATAAGAACAATCAATACAATCAGATTGAACAAAACTCTCAAACTAAATTCAAGGAGCAATTCTTCGATAAAACAAAAATGAAAAACAACTTAATGATCAATTTTTCTTTTTTTTTTTTTTTTGTTAGTGATATTTTCGGATGATTATTTATCTTTAATCTAGACCAAAAATAATTCCTCTGTCAATTAATAAAATTTTTACCACAATTATTCATCAGTATCAAGTATCGAGTAACTTTCATGATAGATTCATTTTTTTTTATTTAAGCAGTCAAATATGCCGCAATCTTCTTCATATTACAAAAGTATTTTATCAACGCAGAGTTTGTGAAAATCACTAAAATTCATGTCTATATTTGCCTGTAAAATTTCCATTCATCAAAAAAATAAAAATAAACAATTAAATTCACACATATATTTAGATATTTATTCATTTATTTATCGATTAAACTTTTATCAAGCTGAATTGAAAATAATATTTTTTTATTTTTCTTTATTTTTTAAGAGAACCCTATCAAACTGAGTTAAAAATAATTCACAACTCCGGTAGGATTATATTTCATTTTTTTTTTTTTCAGATTATATTTCTTTTTTTTTTTAGATTATATTTCCTTTTTTTTTTTTTTTTTAGATTTTTTTTTCTCAACTCAAATAGGATCATATTCCTCTATTACTATAAACAGTTAAAAAATACGTATATTTGAATGCATATTAACTTATCTATCAGCCAAACTTATCAAAGTGAGTTAAAAATAACTCACAACTCTGATAGGATTATATTTTCACTAAAGTATTATCCACTTTGTTTAGTAAAATAATAATTCTAAAAATTTAAAAAGAAAAAAAGAAATTACCACGAGGAATTCGATACTTTGGCCAAACAAAAGGATTATCATAGGCAAGGTTGCCTATATTATCGACGAATTTTTCATTTTTTTAATTTATAAAATGATTGATTGATATGATTAACGAAAATTAATCCTATGAATGAACAAACAAACAAACAACATGTTTATATAATGATAAGCATTAAAAGCAAATTAATTACATGATAATTGTATTTTTTATCTTAAATATTTATTTCTTACTCATCTTCGTCAAATTATCTATTTCATCTCGGCCAGACAGAATTAAGTCAGTATAAGAAAAGTTTACGATAATGTAATATTGCTCAGTCAATTATGCATTACATGAATGCTATGTTAAGCAGTGATGAAGTTCTTGAAAATATCAAATTAAAAAAAAAAAAAAAAAAAAGCAAGAAAAAGATGGATATTTATGAAAAATATCAATTTTTAGTCCGTTCTGCATTCTTGTAACAGATAAGGATAGAGAAATAGCTTGAATTCACTGATATTTACTGAAATATTTGAAAATTTATATGTAATATCTTTTAATTGGAAATTAATCCTTATTTTCAAAAATATGATAACTTTCCAACGTATGTGAACAAATTTTTATCTTTTAAAATTCTCATCAATTTGATTGATCGAACAAATGACGGAAAAAAAAGTGATGCTGATATGTATCAGCGCATCTATCGTATCAGTTAAATTGATATGTTATCTATCGATAATGATATGTTGAATAATTTTATCAAACTAGTTCTTTTGTTTTTCGATCTCAGTGAAAAAAAAAAAAACGTAGATTTCCGGAAGAATATTTCACCTGTTAAAAAAAAAATGAAAAAAAAAGTAACACCTGATATTTAGCTAAAATAGATTTAACCATATTCTGGTACTAAAAAAAAAAAAAAAAAAAACAGCTGCCAAAGATATGATTTCTAGGATTCACTGTTAGGATTCAATTTAGGTTTTTTCAATTTAGATTTGAGAAAAAATTAGATGCACTCTGAAGACATAAATTAAGAATGAAGAATGAGGGATAAGTGGCCTGGACTAAATTAGTAAATAATGAAGTATCTCAATAAATTTATACAGGCAATTAAGGAAGTAAATAATTAAACAAAGTAATTAATGCTTTTTTTTTTGCGGAAAAATTTTTTTGCATTGACAGATCCAATACAGTCAGCTAATTAATTATTTAATTTTTTTTGCTAATAAAATAAATAAATAAATTAAATTAAATTAAATTTTGTCAATTAAAAAAGATGAATTATTCTTTTACAAAGATAGTTCCAAAAATATAAAATATTTCCTAAAATAATGCATCGATAATGCATCATATAGAAAGATTGTTGATAAACAATCTTTTGCCGTGAATTACTAAAAAATCGATTAAAAACTAATCCTCAAGAAAATATATATTTAAATGAAAAAAAAAAAAAAAAAAAAAAAAAAACTAATGTACACGATACAATAAATATGAAATGTTTAACAAATATGAAAATTCTTCATTCCATATATAAATAAATTTAAATGATTGAAAATTTTATTCAACAGAATAAAAATTTCGCAGAATTTTTAATTAAAAAAAAAAAAATTCAAATCAAAAAATTAGATAGTAACAAACCTCCATAAATCATGTAAATGAGATTGCTAACTTGTGAAACAACCAATAATTCATAGAGTAAACAAAGATAGCCGGTATATTTACCAAGCTCGATGAAATCACCGAGATTTTTCCGTTCTGTAATTCCTCTCGTCATTGAAAATCTATAAAGTAAAACTGTAAAACTAATGAAAAATGAACAATTTGATTAGCGAATACGTTCGCCGTATTACCATATGAATCTATCATTCGTATGTAATTTAAATCAATAATATTTACTGATTTACTAAATCAGTAATATTTACGGATGATGATTCTATCATTTCGCATTTAATGCTAAAATTTATAAAACAACCAATCAAATATATTAATTACTAATCAAATAAAATAAATGAATGAAATAAACAAATAGATAGATTTGAAATCAATATGCAAATTATATGAATAAAAACAAATAACAATAAAGAGAGATAAATTATAAAACAAAGGAAATAAACAAATAGATAGATTTGAAATCGATATGCAAATTATATGAATAAGGCAAATAACAATAAAGAGAAATAAATTACAAGAAAAAAAGAAAAGGAAATAAACAAAAAAAATTAAATATTGTAAATGATGATAGTTTAAAGGTGACAAATTAAATTTATGAAAGAACAAAATAAATAAAATTAAAAATGAATAAACAAAACAAATTAATAGAAATATTTTCTCTTCTATACTAACACTCTTATCATATGCAGCAGAATGTAAATCCAACGTGGATTAAATTAAGAGTATCTGACAAATCGTGGGAATGGATATTAATAGAAATTAGGAAAATGAATAATCGATGAACGATTGTAATCAATGGGGATGATGAAGTCGTTTGATTTGTTTAAAATGTCAGCAAATCAATATGTAAACAAAGTGGATGATGATTCAGAGGAGTAGTGTGATAAATGACCTTCTATTTTCCTTTCCAATTTTTAAAATATTTCAATGGCTACTCATTTCCGGCTTTCTCTTCAAATTCTAAGTATCAAACAGCGGCTACTACCCACTATTACTACAATGGCAGTGTATTATCTGAATCAATTATCATTATCATCGTTATCATAGATTATCGTTGTAAATGGTTGCTACTATCATTTTGCCCTTTAATCGTAATTATTAAATTATCCTTACAAAAATAATAAGCATATATTGCCAACAAAATGGCTCGTTATAGCAAGTAACTTGTAATAAAAGAAATACAAAAAAATCTCTCTAATATAGTTCTCATCAAATTTTTGATGAGAAAGAGAAAGAGAGAGAGAGGAAAAGAAAAAAAGAAAGAATGGAAGACAAAGGATGGATAGGCTTAGGCTTAGATCGATTTTACATTAATGCTGCAACAATAGCAACAACATACAGATAAATTGATTTTCCGAGAGGAAAAGTGGAGAAAAAACGTGAAAAAAAGGAATATTTTGAAATTGATTTGATATGCTTTAAAATTTGATGTGATCAAATAATACCACAATAGGATGGTTAATGAAATTCATTTGCCATATTAATAAAATCCATTCTAACCTTAATGATAATCTCATTTGCAAAAAAAGATTTTGTCACGTATTTCCGTGATAAAATGAAAATTTGAAATTGTGTAATAATAATGGAAATGAAATTTTTGAATCGTATAATAATAGTGGTAAAGTGAAAAACTATAAAATAATTATGATGATTTAGTTTGATTTAGCAATTTTCCTAACATAAAAAGAGAGGAATGAAAAAAATTTTTTGACATGCAAAACAATAAATCAGTAAAAATATTGTTATATATAATTTCTCAAAATATGCAACTTTTATAGGGATTTATTCATTGTTAGAAAGTAAAATTACAAATTGATATAATAGAGAAATGAAATAAATCAAATGTTGAAGAAGAAGATATTAGTAGAATGGAAAGGACGAGAAATATATTGTGGTTAATGAAGTCTTTAGCAGGTTTCTCGAGAAGAATCTCGACTGTTGACCAACATCATCTTTGACCTCGCGCTTTTATTTATTTCATTTATCATATCAATTATTACGAATAATTTTATGCAATTTTTCTCAATCAATAATTATGTCTTACATTAAGTCCGATTAAAGGTTAGTTTGTATTTGAAAAAGCTAAATATTATTCTTACATCAAATGATAAAAGCAGAAAAAGTTTAAATTGCATGAGTAGTAAGAGAAATTATCAAGCAAAATGATAATATAATAGAGAAAGATAATTGGAAAATGATAATGTAGCGAGAAAGAATGAATATGATAAAAGCCTAGCAAATCGTGTAATAATCTTATTTACTTACCTACTTTCACATAATAAGGAATCATAAATAGTATCTGATAGTGTTGTATGAGAAATTTGATGAAATTTCTGTTGTATAAAAATAAGACAGGAAGAGAAAAATATGCACGAGAAAATTTAAATTTGATTTGATTCAAATCAAAGACATTTAAATCTCTTAAAAATCTTCAACATCAACATGCAACCATTTCCTCATTGTATATTACTTCAAAATCGATTTTTCAATTGCATCTTTTGCTTCCTTGAATTTAATGCAATTTAGAAATGTTATTGATTCATTGCAATTCGTTTTGAAAAAGAAAGAAATGCTTTATTTTCAAAATTTTGCAAAAATTTTCTTTGCAATTCCTTCTTTCAATAATTTCTCGTTCCTATTATTTTTATATTATTTAGATAACATTTACGATTTAATAAATATCATTACTGTAATAGTAATATTATCATCTATGATCAAAGTGGAAAAACGTATTTTGCTGATTTATAAAAGATATCTCATATCTCAGGCCATAAATCCTTTAATATTTAAAAATGAGTAAGATTACTGTTCAAACAAAAAAATGAAGTAAATAAAACTTGGCGAAATTATTGTAAAGTTTTTTGGACCATAATTCATCCAATCAAATCATAAGTCAGAATTTAAAAATTATTAATCATAATGATACTTCTTCTTAAAGAAGTTGCTATAATGGTAATCTCTTATATTTGTAAATAACTTAGCAAATCTTATCAATCAGGCATTTCGATATTCCGTATGCTAAAATCAAAAATCTTTTAATATTTAAGGATGAGTAAGATTATTGTTCAAATAAAGAAATGAAGAAAATAAAACTTGGCGAAAATATTCTAAAGCAAAAATTATTATTACTAAACTAAACTTAAGGACAAGACAATTAATGAAAGAATTGCTGTAAAAATATTTCAGTATGTTTAAGACTTTGCTAATAGTAGTACTTTATTTTTTCCAATTACATTTCATCTGAAATGAAATTACATCACAAATTTTTGAATTGCTTTTTTTTCTTTCTGCTACGAAAAATTTTCTCTTAGTTTTGCCACTCGTCATTAAAAATGGAAACTTATATCAACCAAACTTTAATAAAATAATTTAAATCAAATTTTAGAAAATGCCGAGTAATTTCAATATGATTTTTAACATGTATTGTTTTTTCACGTGAATTTATTTGCGGTCTTTTGTTGTTGTTTAATAAATAAGGATAGTTGAAAGTGTTTTCAAAGGAAAATAATCGAACAAAGAAGGAAGTAAAAGCAATGAAATTTGCATTTTTTTAGAAATTATCCAATTTAATCAATAATTTATGCATTCTAATGTATTGCTTGATATATCAAGCAATATTAAATGGTTAATTCAAATGATGGATAGCTTAAGAGAAGATGAATGACAATATAATGTTCATAAATAAATGAAAAAAAAAAAAAAAAAAAAGAGCAAAAGAGAGAAGAAAAAAATTTTTCTTTTTCCATTTCTTTCGCCGCTTTTTCCCCACTTTTCCGTTTTTGTTCTTTTCTTCTAATTAATTCCGGGAATTAATTAAGGGAAAAAATAAAAACAAGCAATGTCAGCCATCACCAATTTTAACAATCATAAATTAAATTCCGAAAAATGTACGTGCAATAGTACTTTATTTTTTTTAGAAGAAAATATTGATATCTAGTTGAAATTTATTTAAAATTGATATAATTCCGATAATTGTTGAAGCTGTCATCTATGATTTACTTGAAAATTTCATATGATGAAATTTAGAACTGATATTGATAGCATTAATATTTTTTTGAAAATTTTCATTATTTTTTGTTTTTGAAACTTTTATTTCCTACAGTTATCGACAGGAAGAACAAAAATTAAATTGAATTTGCCAGTAGGAAAATTTTCCAAAGAAAATTACAGTTACACAAGAAGACATACTATTTCAACAATTGGAGCAGATTTATTTCAAATTATATTTCTTAATTGTACCTTGGAACTATCTATTGCATGATTTCATGTCCTCAAAATACTTCTACTATCTATTGAATGATTGCATGTCTATCAGAAAAGAAACTTGAAATTTCTTTTTTTTGAGCGAAATTATTCATCTGCTGCTGAAAACTTATTTCCTGATATCGTTTTATGGTGCTAAAATTAATCAAGTATTTTGCTATTCTACCGGAAATATTTTGTACCCATTTGGATTTTTTTCCTGAAAAAAATTAAAAAGTTAATACTTTACCATCTTTTCGAGAGAAAAATGCTTTAAAATTACGAAATGACACTAAAAAACCGATGCAAATGAAGAAATTTTCTCAATTTAGAAAAAAACTTATTAAGGGAAAAATGAAAAATTGCAGCGATAATGAAAGTATTGGAAAAAAGAAAAACTGAATTTCAAATTGAAATTTTTCTGCAGAAGATGCTAACTAAATTTTTTTTTTATAATGCCAAACTTAGAAATTTAAATCTTAAAATATACAAGATTTTAAAACTTAAATATACAATTTTTGATAGAAATTTTACTCTTTCATCAAAAAATACCAATAAAATACATGGCTTACTCATTTCTTAATTGAGCTATTTGGTAAGTTTTCAACCATAGTATATTTGATTGAATTATTGAGAGAAATAAATGCAAATTTTTCTTAAGAACAAATTCCTGCTAACTATAAAAGATGTCGTTGCTTAAGTTTATAGAATTTCATTTTATTCTTAGATAAATCATCAAATTACTCAGCCAGTTTTGACTTGTATGTTTTGGTATTATTCAATAATTGTCATCAGTGGATTATATAATCAAAAAAAAAAAAAAAACTTAGAATAATTTTAGTTCAACTTTATTATGAATTATCATTCGTCCTAATTTAATACCTAATACAATCATATTAGAAATCTTTTTCTATTTTTTGAAAAAAAGTTCTACTATGATTGCATTGGAAATAAACTAAAGTGAACGATACCTGATTAGTACACTAATTATGATTTTGCTTTATGCAATGTATGTAAATATTTAGTTAAACTTCGTAAGTTTTTTTATGATAGCTTTACAACAGTTCTTTAATTACAGTAGATAGATAATTATTTTAAAATTTCTAATTTTATGATATCAACTTTTTAATTCCAAATTTGAGTGGTTTTACCGATTTTTATATTAGGAATAACTACCCAAAAAATAATTTAAGTTGTTTAGTTTCTTATAAAGATTAGAGATTTTGAAAATGATTAGGCAAAAAGAAGAAAAAAATGAGAGTAAGACTGAAAGTAAACTTATTGGAAAGTAGCTGGACCGGCCACGCATTGTAACGGAGTTGCCAGGCAACGTGTGGCCAGGTCCGTGGCAATGCACTGCCGGGTCCAGCAAATCTATATAAATAAAAATGTAAATGTTCGTTTGTTCGAAATCTTAAGTCTCTGAAAGTTCTCATCGACTGATTAGAAATTTTAATACAACGCTGCATTCGAATAGGCGCATATTCTTATATACTTTTTATATGCATAAGTTGCTGTGACTCAGTCTGGTTAAGCCGAAAATGTTGGGGAAAAAAATCTAATCAAATTGTAAATTTAATTGTAATCTGGTTGAATTGTGGATTACTCCTTCTTGCTATTGTCACTCGGCTAGGTCAGCAACAAGTGTCAGAAAAGTCTTCGATGTCATGTGTGACGGAGACGAATCCTGTTGAGAAAATTTTATTAACTGATGGACGAATAATTTTTCGTAACCAAACAATTATCAGAGAATCTTCAATCAAATTGATAACTGGGTTATTCTTTCCTTCGTCGCTCATATAAATACTGCTCAACTGAACTATCGTTTTGTTGCTATGTGTGTTGTTTTGAACTCCGAACTGTTGCTACTGCAGTGTCAGTGGAGGAACTCCGAACTTGAATTTGATGTCCAGCTTCAAATTCTGTTCCTTTAAATCCTTTAGTGGCTCTTCTGTATCGCGTTGTCTCTTGATTGGTTGGCTTACTTTGTCTGTTTGTGAATTGGACCGTTTTGGCGGTAGAGATCTTCATTGTCAAGGATGTTCATTTTGGCGGTAAGCATGTTTTTTGTACTTTTGAAACCATGTCGCGCTACTTGACCTTTAGCACTCTTTGTTTAAAATAATTTTCATCGCGCTATTTACATTCCAAACTCTTCCTGTCAGAGGTATGACAAGAAAAAAAAAATTGATAATCTATATAAAAACACGCGCCTATTCAATTGCAACGTTGTGTCAAAAGTTCAAAGAAAATGGTAAGAACTTGCAACGTTGTGTCAAAAATAACAACGAACATTTACATTTTATTTATATAGATTAATTAATGAAATGATGCAAAAGGACCAGAAAAACGAAAAAATCAAATCAAAAAATGAAATCGAAAAATATGTGTTTTATCTTCAACTCAAAACTATTTCTGGCAAATTAGAAATGTTATGAAAATAAAAAGCACTTTATACGTTTACGAATTTTCAGTTTTTCAGCGATATTTGTCACTACTATTTCCGAAATGATAGCATATTCTTACATCCGTTTTTTTTTCCAGTATTAAAGCTTTTATCTCTAAATTTACTTTCAGTTTTTTGATTTCTGGTTTCTCAAACTTCTATTTCTAAAACTTTTAGTTAAACTTTTAGTTTTTACTTTCTTTTTCTATTTTCAATTTAAGGCAAGAAATTGTATAAACAAGTGAAGCGAAACTTTGAAAGTACTGGATGGAAAAAAACCAATTAACTGTTACGAAATTATTCTTCGAATAAAATATTTAATTTTAATTATTTTTAATACACTATTTCCAACATGACGTTTTTTTCGTTTTCGGTTGACGTTTCCTCATTAAAATAATAAAAACATAATAAAGTAATTTGATCAGGAAATTTTTTTTCTTTTTTTCAATTTAAAAATTCTCCGGAATGCTTTAAACTTATCAGAAAATACAACATCTAAAATACTAAAATAAATAAGTCCAAAACTAATTATTATACTAATGATGGAAAAAAATAAACTTGTTCAAAATTTTTAGAATAAATAAATAAATAATGGAATAGCGTTAATTTCATTAGTTGGTATTTGTGTACATAATTATTTAAATTTTCGGTTAAACTAGAAATGCAAACGAAAAAAGGAGAAATTTCAAAATTCTATTGTATATTTAAGAAATAAATGAAGAAAAATAGTTTTTAAACTGTCAAAAAGTGGAAACGAAATATAAAAAAAAATTACTGGATTATTGTGAAATATAAAAAAAATCGTTTTAAGTGTATAAATTTTAAAACTCCTCATGAAGATTTTAAAAAATCAAAAATTATCATTTAATTTAGTTTTATTGTTTTCCAATTTCAAAAGCAATAAGTTCATTTATCAATAACAACAGTGATTTTTTTATTCCTTGAAAACAGTAAATTTTTAGTTATTACTCAAGAAATGAACATGGAATAAGTAAAAGAAAGACTTCGATACAAAGATTTGCTTCAAAAACTGTAATAAATATAATCATCATTAATTTGCCTTAATTAACTCAAACTATTTGACCAGAAGACTCAAAAACACAACTTTTACCAATTGATATGAAAACAATGAAACCGAATTTTACCAAAATTTTTTCAAAACAATAGACAAAACCATTCTATAACTAAAAAATTAAAAAAAAAAAAAAAAAAAAGACAAATATCTAAAAAATGATGATAAAACAGATTGAAACATTTTTCGCATGCCAAATATTTTATTTTTTATAACAATAAGTTCATCAGTACCTTTTATACCAATTTTTTCTTTGACAGATGAATACTGCTTATCATTCATAATACTGTCTATGTTCTATTTAAAAATAATAATAATTGTTGGTATTGCTGTTTAATATTTTCTGAAATTACTCAAGAATCAATCTGGTTAATAAACAATTACATATGAATATGGAAAAACATTTTACTATTTACATCAGATGAAAGGAAAAGCAAGAAAAAAGAAAAAGTGAATTTTTTTTTAATTAAAACAAATAAGCATAATAGTTGACATTTTAATTTTTCCATAAATATAAAGTATAATACAAATAAATTCTCCAATTCGAAATTTCGAAATGAAAATTAAATTACAAAGGTGCAATTGGCATATCCTTATTAAAATTATATTCGATGACAATTTATGCAATTTTTAAGTTATATTCGACGATAATTTATGCAATTATGAAGAGAAGTTTGAAAAAGATTGCGATAATATTTTATTATCAATAAACAATCTGCAGAATTTCAGCGATTAATTTCACTAGACGATTATTATTAATTTTGTATAATATGATGCTAAAAGAAAATTAGTTGTACTACAGTTATATTAGAGTTTTTTCATCAATAATCCTGTCTTTTAACATTAGTAATTAAAAAATTAATATCAAATAA
Organism: Onchocerca lupi; assembly: GCA_028564675.1. Lineage (NCBI taxonomy): Eukaryota > Metazoa > Nematoda > Chromadorea > Rhabditida > Onchocercidae > Onchocerca > Onchocerca lupi. Next base: position 49,350 of record JAOVVO010000479.1, read on the forward strand.
ATTAATTATATAATATTAGATGTCTTAGAGATTAATCAGAAATGGTGTTAAAATTCTTTTTTTTTAATGATAATATATAATAAAAAATTTATAATCAAAACGCATTTTAGATTATATCAATCGAATGAAATGATAAGAAAGCTTTAAGAATTGAGCAAAGAGACGAATTAAAATTTAAATGTGAACAGCTGTTCATAAAATAATTATTTTATTTCTACTATGTGACATATCAAAATTGAATAATGAAAATTGAGTTTTGTTATATTGACCAGATGGAATAAGTTATTGCTTATTTTACAGCCTTATTCTTGTTGATAATTTGGTAATTTTACTGACGAATGATATCTTATTTTAAATGTTTAGATTTTATTTAAAAAGTAAATTTTTGGTATCACTGAACTGTATTCGATTACAATTTATGCAATTTTAGAACATTTACGAAAGTTTTTTCGCTGTTCTATACATAAACAACAATTATGAAATCTTATTGTTCATTTCATTATAAACAACTAATTCTACAAAACGCAGTACTATTAATTTTAAAGAGTAATAACTGATACTGAGCAAAATAGTGCAATTCATTCCATTAAAACTCTTTTAGTCCCAAATTAATTACATTATAGTATAAAATCAATATCTCAGTTTTACAATAAGAACAGCAAAAGAAATCTGAAATTAAGAATATTGGTAAATATTAAAATATAAATAGTATACATAAATATGAAAAAACTGAAATGGTAAGATATATTATAATTTACATATTATAATTATATATTTATGATTTATTTAAAATCAATAATTAACAAAATTTAAAATAAGATCTAATAATTTATAAGTTCAATTAGATGAAAATAAAAAAAAATGAAAGAGAAGGCAAACTATCAATATTAATTTAGAATAATACATTTCAACGAATAATAATCATTTAACAGAAAATGAAGAAAGAAAAAGTGAAAAGAATATTTATCGAAAAGAGTGAAACGTTTTTGCAGGTTGAGAAAATTTTCACTTTTCAACGAATTGTACACAAATGCTGGCATATCTTTGAATTATAACGACAGAAAAAAAAAAACAAAAGTGACATTGAAATGAGAATTTGACGAGTGTTTGCATCGAAATATTAAAAAAAATAAAAGATAAATATTAAAAGAAAAATATAGAATTTTATTGTTGTTTAATAAAACAAACAAAACAGTGAGTTGAATCAATTGATTAAGTTTAATAGAAATTAACTTTTTTTTTTCTTCTAATAATCTGCTAAAACAATTTCTGAACAGAATTGTTTTATTTTTATTTTCTGAATCTGATTAGAATCAATTTCGGCGCATTAATTCCTCTTTTTCGTAATCTGATAATGCAAGTAAAATATCTACTGAATAATAAAAATAAGGCAAAATAAACAAACTATTTATTGGCAAATATTTTTCTTATAACTAATCATTACTAATTATTTTCTACATGTAATAAACATTATTGTTTCTGATTTCAAAAAAAAAATGAATAAATAAATAAAAAAACATAAGAAAACTAAAAACTGATCAAAGATTTTCCATTTTTTGATTCTGTTAGAAATGAATTCCTGAGAGAAAATAAAGTTTTAAATCAAATTTATAGTGTTTTTCTCATCAAGTGTACATGTAGAAGAAAGCAATTTGATGTGAAATGAATCTAAGCATAAATATATGCAAAAATTGAATTTAATGATAAGTGATAATGACAAAAGAGAAATTTAAATTTTAGCTAAAAGAAATAATCACTAAATTCGCTAAATTTAGTTTAAAAAAAGTACACCAATGCATTGATCAAAATCAATTCAGTTGCTGCATTATTGGTGTATCACCAAAATGCGGAACAAAATTTTTTTTTTTCCATTTGCGAAAGAAAAAAAGCATTGTACTTTGGGGAACGAAAGAATTTCCATTTTTGAACGATTGAAAAAAGTAAAAATTTTGCATCAAAAAAAAAAAAAATGATTGCCATATATTTTTATATTGAATAGAAAAAATAAATAAAATTTTTAAATTACTAGAAAAAAAATAAATTTTCAAAAATTTTTTTAATCTGAAGGATTACATTTTTATAATCTGAAGAAAAAAAAAAAAAAAAAAAACGAACTTAATCGATAAGACTGATAAGAAATAACGCTAGGACGAAACTATGAAGAATATTCTTCCATCATTATCATATATCAGATCGTATGTTAGTCATTAATTTTTGTTGAGAAAAAAATAAGCAAAAGCGCATGATTTATTGAGAAAAATAAAACTGAAAATATTGAAGAATAAAGGATGTTATTTTAATTTAAAAGATCTGGATGATTAATTAATCATTCTGATTGCTAAAAATAGTTGGGATTTTTTAAATTGAAAATTTTAATAATACCATTCCACTATCAAATATGTTTATTATCAAGATTGTTTAAGTCTCTAGTAAAATGCTAAATTTACAATTTACTTCATGTTAAGTGGAATTATACAAGGATTTAACTAAATTAAAATGCTATTTACTTAAAATGTTATTTGTCTTAATTTAGTTTAAATGTTTTTCATTCTTTTATCTGCAAATTTGTCAGTTGTTCATCACTAAAAATGAATTTAATATTGGCTTGAATTTTAAAAATTTTTAAATAAATTCAATAACGGCTAGCTAAAAAGAAAATTTAAGAAATCAATTACTTTCAGTTATTGACAATGAACAATCCCATACAATACATTCGGAACACTTTTAATCTATCTTAGTTTTATCTAATTAGAAACAAATAAATTACCTTTTTTTCCTTCCAAATTCTGAATTAATATTATCTTGAGATTTCTTGGGACTTTTTGGAGATTTTTATCACATATGCACAAAATACTTAAACATATGATATACAATCAACTAGAATATAGAAATATAAAAGTTCTAATAATGAGTTACAATATTTCACTTTATTGACGCTATATTTTATTTTTTTGACTTTTGTACTAACTTTGTGACCATTTATTTGGTTTATAAAACAACAATAAACAAAAAACAAGTAAACAAGCGAAAACAACAAAAAAACAACAATAACCAACTTTTTGTTTTTTATTGTAATAATAGTGAAGTTATTCTATATTTAGAAATTATTCCATAGCTATTTCAATAATGATAGAATTTTAAATTACAAAAAAAAGGTTAAAATGCTGGAATGTAAAAAGCAATACGATTCAATTAAAATGACATGTATTTATATAATGATACCTATGGCTGTTTTGCTCTCTAAAAAAAAGAAAATGAAAAATTCAAGAGGAAAAAACAAAGGAATGTTTTAATTTTTCTGCAATGAATCAATTTTGATGAAAAAAATTCTGATAAAAATTTTGATAACAAATCATTAATCATGAAAGATTCATTTTTTTACATATTCAACAAATGTTTGCTATAAGCTGAAATAAAATTGTTGGAATTTTTTTGAATGGAAAAGATATCTTACCCAAAAAGTTTTCTAAAACATAGTAATGGCTAATTAGTTATTAGTTCTTATCACTTAGTTAAGGTGAGAAAAAATCTGAGATAAAATGATATCATATGAAAAACTTTAAATCTGATCATTGCTAATTAATTATTTGTAATATTGTTATTAGTGTTAGCTGTGGTTAAAAAAAAAATAAAAATAAAAAATTTGATCGAAGAATTCAATGACAGCAAAATTATTTATTATCGTGCGTGCAATATTATCTATATAATTATTGGTTTAAAAAAGGAAGAAAAAATTTATTCTCCTGATTAAAATAATTAAATAGCCAAAAATGAGTAATTTGACTATTTTCAAAGCCAATGAATATTTCATTAATTTTATAAACAATGATTACTTCATGTTTGTTAGCCAAACTGATGGAATAGAAACACAGTTCTATCTTTTTCTTAAGTAAATGAAAAATTTTAGGTATGTTTTAGGTCATACAAATACATCAAAATATTTGACAGGTAGAAATCGTCATGAAAAACCAATAATATTTGGAATAGCAGCTACAAAAATAACTGATTAAATTTCAAATTTTACATTGTGGAATGGAAACATGTAAAAATAACAAAAATTTTTAAGATGAAAAGTTTTTAAAAAAATATTTGAAAAGAAAAAATCGATGCAGAATCACGTCATGTCATTGCAAATAGTAATGAATCAACTACTTTCAAAATAAATCATTGCTATAAATATTGATTTCTTTAGCTAAAGCATAAAATTTCTTTTTCGTGCTTTTTTAATGGATGAAATCAAATCAGAATGAAATTTAAATGGATGAAATTAAATTACAATGATTAATAAATTTATCTGATCAATGAGAACCATTTCATATAGCTGAAAAAAACATTTGCAATCAAAAATGAAATTATAAGATATGTTTAGATTAATTAACTGGCCATTTATTAAAGGCCTAATATGATCATATGCTAGATTTTGTTGTAACAGACGATCTTCAACTTTTCAAACTAGATTAATATTAGTAATCATTATCAAATTATCATAAAAATTTTAATTACATGCTTCTTTTATCACAGTAAATTACACTAGGAAAAATTTTTAAGGACAAGCAAAAAAAAAAAAAATATTTCGAAACTTTCGTTATACTAAAATTTAATTTTAAGCAAAGCGAATATCGCAGCAAATTTCATAATTTCTTAAAGCAATAATTTTTAGATAATATATAAATACCTTTTTATTCATCTATTTCAGAACATAATAGCATATCAAATCTAACTTAGAATCATATAATTTAGAAATGTTCGATCTAGTCTAGAATTCGTATAGTCTACAATATTTAATCCAATCTAGTTTTCATTTTTTTCAATTTATTTTATCATTTTCCTTTTATCCCTTATTAAAATTATAAGTGATAATCGTATGATTTGTGTAACTACTACCAGTAGTAATGATACAATTCATAAAGTTAATAATCTACTTTTTACCATTATTCATTTATATATTTTTTATTTTTACATCGTAAATAAAAAGTGAAAAAATTTATTATATAGAAGCGATTTACTGAACAATTATATTTAAGTGTTAAATATCATTTTACAAAAATTGTGCTATTTTTCGCTCTACTTTGTTTTGCTTTGTTTTTTGTAGCTTATGAAAGATTTATAGATAATAAAAAGAAGCTCAGCATGAAATAATTAAAACTGAGCAGTCATTTCCTTCTTACAAATAAAATCAGTGGATTTCTTTGGCATCATACAGAGTCTGAATAGAAGATAATTTTTGATAATTCTTAGATAATTTTTGTCATTTACGAAATTTTATGAGTTATTTTTGTTAACATTTACATCAATTTTGTAAATTGACATAGATTGTTCACTGTGAAAGCATGAAAATCTATTTATATTCTGATGAATTCATGCATATTCATTGAATAATTTGAAAGGAAATTATTTTAAAAATAGTCAAATGAAATTGCAAATAATAGCAGTGACATCATATATAAACGGAAAAAGCCAGAAAGGCAAATGAAGAGAAGAAAAATCGAACATTTGAGGATAGGAGAAGCACTTGAAAATCCAATAAAAATTTCGTCCTTTTCGCTGTCAAAATTCTTGAACTTGGTACATTTTTATATCTCCATTTCTTTTTTTTTTTTTTTTGCTTGGATTTTTAACTTCAGTAGTTGAGTTAAAAAATAATAGTATCATTTTGTCATTTCATTTTTTTAATGAACTTTCAAGTCATCCGAAAAATTTCTTTCATTTTCTTTTTTTCACATTTATATGAGATTTATACTATTTCATTGCATATAAATATTGTTAGTCAAATAAATGTTAGCAGTGATTTATGAAGCAATATATTATTTGTTTGCTTTTATGTTTTTTAAAATATGACTCAAATATATATTAAATGAAAATTTTGAAATATATATTAAATAAATATTAATTATTTGAAATACATATTAAATGAAATTTTGAAAATTTGAGCCATTATCTTTTCCAATATCAATCATTTTGTTGTGAAATTTGAAATTTGCAAAAATTGTAAAGTTCAAAACTTGAAAACTCATAAATTTGCTTCACTTCGGTAAAAAAATAAATTTTAAAATTTTAATATAATCGATGATTGACCGAATGATGAAATAATTGAAATATTATCATAAAAATCGCTGAAATTTTTGCTTCTAGAATATAATGTGGATCGTTTTTTCGTTCGGAAAATTATAAATATTGCATATTACAACCAAAAATTTTAATAATTAATTAATTTTATCAAAAAAAAAACTATGGGAAAAATTATTTCCGCAAAAAAATTAAAATTTTGATAAATTGTGTTCAATGCTGATTGATAATTGATAGGATGATTTAAATATTCTATGCTAAAGCACTTTTTTTTTTTTTTTTTTCAGCAGAATGGATAGAAAAGAGCAGCTAGTAACTGCAATTTTCGAAGTAAACTTTTGAAAAGAATAGAAAAGAGAGCCAAAAAAAGGCTAAAATGTAAAACCTATTACTCCTGGGACTCTTTTATGAAAACTTTTTGGTTTTAAAATTTTTTTGTGCAAGCCATTTCTTCGGAGAGATTTTGATAAAAACTGCTATTTTTATGACTTCTAACATTTATGATTGATAGTTTAGTTAACGAGAGACCGAAAAAAAAAAAAAATATTCCTTCCTTTTTTTGACAATATCGGATTAATTCTGTTATTCTGCGATTCTGCGATATTACTACCATAAAATGTGCAAATTCTTGAAATAGAAAAAAATAAGGTTTTTTTTATTATTTAACAATAATCCGAAAACAACCTGATTTCTATTCCTCCTGTCATATAGCTTGTCGCATTTCATATCAACTGTTTTTATTCAATATCAATTAATTCGCAAATTTCTTATCATCAACAATCATCGTTAAACAAATTTCACAATTCTAGTTAGATAATAAAGATTTGAAGACAATAATTTGACAAATTTGATAAATTCTAGTTGAATAATAAGGGTAATGAGAGCCAAAATTTGACAAAATTGACAATTTCAGAAGGAACAAAGCTATGAAGATAATAATTCGATAAAGTTTTTTGCAAAATAAAAACTTCCCGAACATTCTATAGGAAACTGGTTGGGAAAGAGCTTTAAATACATCAACAAGGGAATCACTGAAAAAAAAAAAAAAACTTCAGAATCGAAAGCAATAGCAGTAGCAAAGGGAATTGTAAATTCTATTTAATTTATTGATTTGAAACAGCAAAAATCAATGAACAAGTAATAGCAATAAGTAATAGCTAACTTTACTTCTCTAAAATAATTTTTTAATTATGCTAATTTAATCAATTTCTTCTTACTTAAAATTTTAACAGTTTAAATATTGTGACGATAATTCGAAACATTCTGGTATTAGTACGAATTCTGAAAATTGAAATTACTCTGATAATAATTCTGAAATATTATCATAGATTAATAAGCTCTTCTGAATTCATAATGATACTACGGAAACAAAAACATATTTATCAATAATACTATTTTATATCATTTATAAGATTCTCATTAAATTGAATACATTAGCGTCGATTTTGTTCAAAAGTGAAATTTGACCTAAATTTACTTAAAATTAATTTATTTGAGTTATATAGTTATGTGTAATTTGTTGTGTTCAAATATATTTCAAATATTTTATCATATTTTTTCTAAAAAAAAAATTTCGTTCAAATCAAAAATTAGTGCATAATCATTTTGTTTTGCTCAACAATTCATTCTTTAATAACATGAAAATTATTAATTTATTTGTTTCTTTTTTTTTTTTTTTTCAATTAGCAATGACCCATACGAAATTTGTGCTTAGAGTCGATGACGATACATTGTGCAATAGCTTTCAAACTTCCCTTATTTTTTTTTTGTTTATGTGTTGTGAGCGTCTACAATTGATATGATATTATGCAATAATGACCGCCGATAAAAATACCATGACATCCGATGACCGATGCAACAGTTACTGGTCACCACTGGTCACTAGCATTTTTCCTTGTATAACGGAAGTCATTTTATAATTCACTGATCGAATTATCAAGTTCTTAAACTATTATACCGGAATTTTCGATATATTTCATATAAAAAAGGTGCAAATTACTCATTTCATATGAATAATCAAATATATAAGAAAATGCCAAAATAATTGAATAATATTCAACATGACATATTTCAACTTGTTTAAAATGTTTATAAACATGATAAGCTTAAAAAAACAAAGGCTATGAAACTGTTGCTTGTAAATAAGTATGTAAAAAGTTTTATGTGAATATTTTACAAACTATTTGTTTTAAATAACAAAGAAAAAAGTAAATCAATTAATGAATTTTATTTTGATTCATATTAACCACAAGCTTGAGCTGTTTTGTTTTGCATGAACTGATAAGAAATGAAATGCAATGTGTCAAATAGTTTCAAAAGTTTAAAATTTTCATGATATAAATATGATATGATCTTTTATAATGAGACATCAAAAACCAAATGGGCAATGAAACAATTCAAATCAAATCATTCGTGACATGTATTGCACATACGCAAATTATCTAGCATTAAGTAACTGCTTAATCATAATTAATTACTCAATAATTAATAGTCTGATTAAAAATGTTCAAATTTTACATTATCTAATTAACAATAAAAGTAAGAATTATGCATTTTCTGTGTTTTACCGGAAGAAATTTTCAACAATGTATAATCTTTCAATTGCTGAAATTCTGTTTTAAAAAAAAAAGAGAATCACGATGAATTTTTTTTTGCATAACATATTGATTATAGAAAATACTGAGACAATATTTTTTGCTGTTATTTTATGTTTTTTAAATTAAACTAAAGTCAAAATAAATCTCATATTTATTATTTTGATAAGTTAAGAAGTTGAATAATAAATTTTCTTCTTCAACCAGTCAATTTTATTTAACAGAAAAACTGAAAAAACTTGAGAAATGTATGTGAAAATTACGCAAATATGTAATCTTACGGTGCGGCGATCTATCATTTGCATGATACCACTTCCAATTACGATATGATTAATATGTTTGGCATCAGAGAAATGAAACTTTGATTTATTAAAATAGGATCAAATCTTTCAATTATTGCATCACATATCGCTGTTTTAATGGTTCATTTAATGTTTCAATCGAATAATTCGTTTCTGACAGATTAATTTAATAAAATTCTGTTATTTTTATTCACTACGAATTTGTTTCTGACAATTCAATTCCAAATACTTGCAACTAAATCCATATATTATCAACTAATTTATATCTATTATTCGTAATAATAATAAAATTGGCTTAATTCTTATTTAAATTTTTATCTAAAATTGATTTTGTAGTAATCTTTTCCATGTAACATTTGTTGCCAAAATTATTAAATGTACATGTTCCAGTTCCCTTTTCAACACATCAATTTGGGCCCGTAATGCATCATTCTCCTGCTCAAGAGCTGCCATACGTGTACGATTTTTTGTTTCTTTTGCACGACGTGCTTGACGTGATCGTCGGGCAGCAGTATTATTGCGAATTCGCCGTAATTCTTTCTGTTCAAACTACAAAAAATTTTTAAAGTTGATAAACCAAGTTTTCAAATACTTATTAACCTATCAAATCTTCATGCATTCCAAAAATTGTTTACACCTGTTTTATAATTATGAGATGCATCTAAATATTTGGGATACACCATATTGCGTCAATTTCTTGTTTATATAACTTATTTGAATAGCTCATGCAATTTTTTTCGAATGTTTGCAAGATATTCGAGACTAATAACTTTAACAATCATTTTACAAAAAGATAAAGTTGAATAATTAAAAAAAGATGTTGATTCTTACAAGGAATTTTTCAAAAGATAAGTGTCATGCTACTCATACCGTTAAGTTGGATTATCAATAATTTGAAATATATTCATTCATGTTCCAGAACTGTGTGAATCTCAAAAAAATGCCAGATTTAATTATTTGAATTCTGTTAGATTTATCATGAATTAAATATCTTTTTTTCTTCTTCTTCTTAGCATGATACAACAATGAAACACTTTAAAAAATGTTTGAAAAAAATTTAAATAAAAATTTGATAGAACAAGTATTTAGTTGCTGGCGAAGATTCCTATTTATGCAATATATTCAATTTTAAGATAAATTGGAATTTGATAAAACTTACTATCATAAAATCGATTTTTTTGACTTTTTCTTCTTCGTTTTTATTACTACCAATTGCTGGATTACTGAAACGGTCAACAGATATTTCAAAAATAATAAAAGCATGATCAAGAAATTTTCTTTATTTAAAAAAAAAAAAATGAAAAATTCTTAATTTTTTTTCTTCAATCAAAATTTCATAAAATTTATTTCTTAATTTAAAATTTCAAAAATTGAAGATATATAACGCGTTACGTGAAAATGATTAGTTTTCATTAATTAGTTTTCCAATTCTATTCATTTTCTTATATGTAATGTTTAAAATTCTCCGATGTTTGAAGTATTTTCATAAACTTTAATTCTTAATGAATAGAAAAGAAACTAATCGGAGTCAACTGTTGCATGAAAGCATTACTTACAATCTTTATAAATTTATTTCTGATGAGACTTTTTCATTCGTCAGTTTTTTTTTTTAATTTACAAGAATTTTTTTTTGCGAACAATTTCAATATTCAATTTTCGTAACATTTGAAAAAGATTTTTTTTTTTTTGGAAAAATCAAAAACAGATATTTTACTTGCCTGAAATCCGAAATGTTGCATGATGGATGCAAGCTTCTTGATGAATTCATCATATTACTATGAAGTTGCATTTCCTTAAATTTAAGTAAAAAAAATTTCATAAATAAACTGCCAGCAATGAAAATCAGCTGACTCATCTATTTAACTATTTCTCAAAATTTTCATCTAGTCCGAAATTTATATTAGCAAAAAAAAGTCAAAGATTGACTTCAAAAATATAACGCAGGGAGATAACTATTGTTAAAATCTGAAAAATGAAAAAAAATAAATCAATGATTGTCTTTCAATTTAATTATGAATAATAGATATAATCTACATCGACTTCCAAAAACTCATAATTGAATAATGAAATACAAGAATTTTGAAAAAGATACAGAAATTCAATAGTAAGAAGTGAATAAAAATTTCAATATTTACCTTAAAGTTCATGTTCTAATTGAATAAAAACTTTAATCCAGCTTAAATTCAGCTAAAATCTAGCTTAAAAATTCTCAAAAAAAAAAAAAAAAAAAAATTCATACAAATAAATTTAAATCAAAATTCATACATAATTTGAAAAAGTCAAATAAGCAAATAGAATCGTTTGTGATTGAGAAGACAAAAAATCTAAGACAGAATGAAAAAGAATGCATTTTTGATTATCGCAAAGTTGTTTAGTCAGGAAGAATAATTCAGCATTGAATTTGAATGAACGGTACGGAAGAATATGACGCCATAAGAAAGATATGAATGCTACCGACCTTCATGTCATCAAAAAGCTTACGGTTGACCCAATCGTTCTTACGTAACAGGTTGAGAACTACTCGGCAAATAATATTCCTCGATAAAGCATCGTATTACTATATCAATGATTGCACCACCAAAAATGAACGAGACCTATCTTGAAAGTTCACAATCATCCATCTCTCTCTCTTCTCTCTTCCTCACTCTCTCCTTAATTTTTTTATATACTATGTGCCACTTAATAATTACATTAGTTGCTACATGAAACATAAATTTCGAATTTTAAAACTCTCAAAATTAGACATTCTAGATTACTCTTGCAATTATTAAAAATTCTTTGCATAGATATAAGAAAGTATCAAAATCAAACATCACTTCTACTACCGTTATTTAAAGTATTCCTTTTTTAATAAAAAAAAAAAAAAAAAAAAAAAAGAAAAATGATTTCATGATTAACAGTTTACATCGGGAAAATAGCCACAATTTAAAAATGATCATTTCATTAGAACTTTTTTCATTTTCAGATTTTTCAACTATTAAAATTTTCAATATAATTAAATGTTTTTTGAATATCTAAAAATTACCATGATTCTTCCGAATATTACAAACTTTTTCCACTGTACATTTCATGCAATTGAAAATTAAATGATATATTTTAGATACTTACAATTATAAAAAAACTGTAAATCTTCACCACTCGGCGGCTAAACAGGCAAAATTTATTGAAATGAAAAGCATTATTTTTTAGAAGACAGTAGAAAATCTAGCTAATAAAATGAAATATTTTTTTAGCTAAAAAAAAATAAAATGAAATATTTTTTTTAGCTTTTTTAGCTTTTTTTAGCTAAAAAAATATTTCATTTTATTAGCTAGATTTCTTTAAACAAAATACCTGCCCTTTAATAGAACCTCAAATTTCAATCCAAACAATTTTGTTTAATTCAAAAAAAAATCAAGTTTTGTAATTCGGTGAAAAATTGAAAATTTAATATGCTCAATTGATTTTTAATTCTAATACAATTTTCAAATCAAAAAAAAAAAGCAATCTGTGATGAGATGGACCAATAGTTTTTTGACATGAAATGAAAAAATCTGGAAAATATTTTGTTTAGCATGGCAAAAATCGTTTAAAAACTTGATATGAGCTTTATATCACAATTTTCAATCCTTCAAAACATATTCAGAATAATGAGAGAGTTTTTTTTTTTCAGAAAAAAAAAAGGAAAAAAATAATTTAACCAACCAATTAATTTCTTTAATTGGCAATGAGTTGTCTAAGTGTTTATAAAATACACAAACAAAATAATTATATTTAAATGAAATATGTTAGCATCAAAATGTTTCCGTTTTATTGAAAAATCCAATTAATACTAAAAATAATACTAATTGTATATATCTACAATGTTTTTGATATTATTTCAATATTTCTGTAAAATATTTACAAAATCCTGATAATATTATCTAGAAACAACAATGATTTTAAAATAATACCATCAGAATATCTCCAAATGTTATACAGAAATATCGAATAAATATAAAAAATCATTGTGTTTTTTAAAATAATATCACTAAAAAGTTTGGAAATATTTTATGAAAATACGAAAGTAACATTGAAAATACTTTATTTTTCTGTTAACTTCTTTTTAATTTGACACAAAGTGCTAATATACCAGTGTTCTTGATAATATTTATACGAAAAAAAAAAAATTCGTCAACAACAGGTGAATCATTCATACTAATAAAGTTGACAATTCAACAGCATTAAACATAAGGTGATTTGAATGTTTGAAAAATAATGATCGAACCAATGAATTATCTTCAAAGATTATTCAAAGATGAATCAATAAATCAAATTCATTTAAAATAAGAAATTGCTATGGATAATAATCACCACTGAATTATCGTATATTTCTTTGAAAAAATATCGAGATTTTAGTATATAAAAAATGCAATAGAGAAGAAGAAGAAGCAGGAATGGCATTTTATCATAATCACGAATTCTTGTCATTCCATGATTTTGCGAAAAAGGATTTCCACTATGGGATTGGAGTTTGCATAAAAACATAGCATTAATTGCGTGTGCCACTTTTTTCTAAAATTTGTTAACTGTTTACTTTCTAATATTTTTTCAGTATTTTTATTTTCTTAATTTTCGTGGGGTGAGAGTATGATGTCAGTTTCAAGATAAATTGTTGAGGACTATGTTGTTGTCCATAAAAATAAAAGAAGTATGTGAGATGCAAGTGCAGTAAAATATAATTAAATGAAATTTAAAAATTACTCAAAAAATATCTTATTAAGTTTTATTCATATCTTTCTTTAAGCATGCTTTTTGCTTTGTCAAGTTTTCGGTTTCAATTAAATTGGGATTTTCTCTGTTTTATTGGCAGTTTCCTATTTATATATGAACCAAGATTTTTATTTATGTTTAAATTTGAATACATTTAATTTTTCTTATTTTTTGTTTTAAGTTGAGACAGTTTTGATTCGGATTGAAGTTTTTTGTTCTAACTTTCTGTTCAATATTTATTGATTCTTGATTTAATATAAAATCGAACTTCTATCTGATTTGCTGTCGAAATCGAAATTGATTTTCCTTTATGAATTTGGATTATATTTTTATTTAAATCCAATTTACAATAAATTTTTTGAAGTTAATAACAAATCTTCTATAGTTCATAGTTGTGGATTACGGGATTTCGATTTTCAAGATTACATGCATAAATCGCCTTCATTTCTGTGCATTAAGCGGGAGAACTGCGACTTTTCTCGGAACTTCCGAAGGAGCTTGGAGAATTCACCCCTATTATCAGTGTATGACTGAAAATTAGTATCAAGAAGAGTAATAATGAATACATGTCGGATGCTTATATTTTCCGCATTTGTGTTTATTTCAACGACAAGTTTATTACCGTGGAATTTATTTATGAATGCACATGAGGTATGTCAATATTATCAGTTGCAAATGATATGAAAAAATTATTGGTGAAAGCAAAACATTTGTCTGGGATCTCCAGAAACATTGTATGTTGTTATGATCAGGTGTTTTGGATTGCACCAATGATTTAATTATTGAGTGCGTTAAATTTAAATGTTAAGAGACTGTCTATCAAAAAAAAAAAAAGGCTTATTGTTTGAACTATTTTTTTCTTCCTTTTCACCAGAAAAAAATATTCTTTTTCAGTATTATCACTATAAGCTACGCAATGTTACTGATAACATAAGTGTAAGTGATGAAAAAGATGGTGATACTGAACTACAGCGTTCCTATGAAGGCTATATTACTCTTACAGGTGGTGTTTCATGCGCTTTTGGTTCGATAATAAATTTGTTGGCAACAAAACGGTAAGATTTTTGGATTTCTAACAATATTTTTAAAGAAAACTTGGATCTTTAAATTTCAGGTCGAATCGAACTTTGTTCGATATTAGTTATCGTTGGGAAAAAAAACTGTGGGAAGTATAGAAATTAGGCATATTAAAAGTCAGCATTTGCCAATTACTTGTAATTTCTGGCCTTATATGATCAAGATTCTTTCTGTCAATGTCAGCAATATGAAATCCTAACCAATAGTTGTATTAATGCATTAGCTTAAACACTAATTTCAAATTACCTAATCTTAGTTCGTAAACATGTGATCTTGCTATATTTAAAGACTCCGAAAATATATTAGTCATGCGCACTATACTATCCTTTCCATTCTGTTGAAATATTCATATCCTGTTTAATAACAAATCCTTCTCTATTTCCCATCAAAAATAAATTTTTTTAATATATA
>JAOVVO010000480.1:0-64358 GCA_028564675.1 Onchocerca lupi
TTCCCTCTGGGAATGAAATTGAATTTCGACAAGCAAACAAGAACAAGTGACAGAAGTGACACTATCGGACAACCGTTGCTGTCATTACCGGTTAATCGCAATAAACATCAATATTACCTTGAGCAATAAATAACATTCATTACTTGATACATTTCAATTAACTGACCATCTCTTTGTTGCCAATGCGAATGTTTATTTTCTGCACTGTGTATGTATATGTGCACTATGTGTATACAACAAGTTGTGAGTTACTTGAATCCATCTCTCCCTCCTCAGATTAATCTAAAGTGACGTAATGTTTATAGATTCTGCGTGAATGATACATCTGTCTGGCTAGGCCAGATCCTCCCCCTTCCAACCTCAAACTAGTCTGAAATGACGTTATGTTTATAGATGCTAAGAGACTGATCTGTCTGACATCTGTCTGGCTAGGGAACAGTATGAGAAGTGCTTACTAGAAATGCCTCGTGTTTTCATCATAGCTATATTTTTTTGTTGCAACAACTTGAAGTGGCTTACCAGTTAGTTATACGTACAAGATGGAAATGCAAAATGAGGGTAAGAGAATTACAGATCATGTTTTATCATTGTACAAAATGCAGAGAGACTGCTAATACATGGACGGATCTCTCTGTGATATCTCGGAAACCGACAATACTGATTGTTTTGATAAGCACGTTGATAAATTATTAACTCTATAATTCTAAAGAAAACATCAAGTGGTTGAGTAAGTGATAACACAAAGATTCTGCGAAACGAATAAAATGAGACAACTACGTTGTAAAATTGCTTTTAGCATGACCTTTCTATGTAATTAATGGCAAATAATTAACTTATACCCCAAGCGTTTCACAGTTGGCAACTAATTCAATTAGTGATAGCAAATACAACGACTTCAACTAATAAAAAAAGCTCGCCTTTCTTCTCCTCACATAAATCATCGGGTGAGACTTTCTAGTCTGCAAATATCAATACGTGTTTCTTGCTGCTTAAAAAATGCCTGAAAGACCAGAAATCAACTCATGATTTGCTGCTTTTTGTTGATTTGGTCCACATATCATAAAAATTTCCGCATTATGTATCATCCACTTACGTTGACAGCAATAAAACTCACATTTGAGCAAACGTTCTAATTAAAAGCAATTATGGATAGCAAATAGAAATGAGATGGAATGAAATAACACGTTGAAATTGCTACTGCAGCATTGCTGATGGTAGTTTTCGTCTTCCTCTTTTTCTTATCATATTTCTATTTAATTGAATAGATAGCATCCTCTCCTATCACACATTTAAATACCATTTAATTCTCTTTCCTTAATAAAAACTTTGCTCATTTGATGCAGTGATAGTACGCGTGAGTGCTGTAAACAATCGTTGAAAAATAATCTTTAACCTGACAAATTTGATTTGATTTCTCAAAATCAAAATATTTCTCATCCATCAAATTGCCAAACCAGGCAATAAATTTCATCCCGTGAGAAATCAAAACAAACTCTGCTATCGATCTACCGATAAGTGAGGAGGCACTTATCAACAAAACTGTAAACAGTCGAATCGGAAACAGATAAGACAACACTGCTAGCTAACTCATTTCCGGATTCTGCTTCCGATCGTCTGCCCCACTCTTCCGCCCACGCCGTCTACTGCATCCGAAGGCTATGTTGAGTAACGGGAAGATCCGTTCAGCATCATCCATCCTGTCTTCCTTCATCCGTCATCATCCCTCCTCCTCCGCTATCTGGATATTGTCTGTCAGTCTATCTCTCGATCCATCTCTCCATCTGTCTGTCTATCTATCTATCTTCATCTACCGCCCTGTTCATCCATCATTCGTCGTAAATCAGAAAAAATAACATTTCGCAAATGATTGAAGAGCATTAAAATTGGAACCGAAAGATCGATTGCGATTTGCAAATTCCTTTATTCCTATATAATTCCTGCCTTACTACCAAGTTAATCGATAATCTGACTTTGTCCTCGATGAGACCGTCTCTCGAAGTTAAGTAGTTGCAGTTCAAGAGCCTTGAACTTTTATTAAAACCTAGAACTAGTATGAGATTAATTAGATCATAATCTTTCAGTCCAAGAGGCTCGAATTTTCCTTGGAGAAGATTTTCTGAAATCTCTTATCAAGTTTTAATTTTATTTATACGGCATTCATTACTAGCTATTGTCTATCCTACTATACTATAAATGAAAATAATCATTGAATCAAATATTTTTTTGTTCTCAACAAGAAAAAGTTAAAATTGAAGGTAGACCGATAGAAGATTATAGAGTCTGGCAACCTGCTATTTGAACTTGGTGATTTCCCGCCATTCCTAGACAAAAACCGGTTTGACTAACTGATAGCAAAAAATAACTCTACCAAAAACAACCTACCGATTAATTGAGGTGTTTTTTTTCTCCCTCTTTCTCTCTCTCTCTCTCTCAAAACTTTAAATTTGCTGTAAGTTGCAAGATGTAATTTTTTGATGACAGAAAGAGAAGTATAAAAAGTAACAAAAGATAAGAAAAAATGGTTTTCAAATCGTTCATTTCCCAAACGAACATACAGGAAGTATTTATTTTCAAGAAGAAAAAAAGAAGTAGTATTAATGAATTTGATAAATTTACATTCCTTCCTTTTTCACCAATTAATTAATATCCGTCAAAATGCTGTCTAGCATCGTCAAATGGCACAATATTGTCTGTCCTTTCAACGTTGCGCTTTACAACAGTTTGCAAAGTCATATAATCAACGAATCTAAACAAAGATTTGTACAGCATCCATTTTTATTGAATAGGAAGAAAATATGAGAAAGTATTTTTTTTTTTTTTTTTGTACTATTTGAATTGATCATCAAAGATCAGATAAAAATTTTATGAAAAGAAAGAACAGATTCAGTTAATTTTATCCAACTGATAACAGCATCACTTCCTTTAATAATAAAGTAAATGGTGAGTGAATAGTTATCCTTAATTGATTACTGGTAATGATTTGATAATTTCTTATATAAAACATCCCGCACGAAACTTAGGCAGCATTTCTTTAAGAATAACAACGATTGAGAGCAAATGAAATCAATTAAATATCAATCATTTTTGTAATAAAAAGAATATATATATATATATTGCTGAGAACGAACTGGTAACAATTATGTATGTCACTCAAGTAAAATGTGATGATTCATTAATTAGTAATGCTTATCGACTAATAACTAATCATTTATCGAAATAAAAGAGCTATAATTCGAAGCTTGCAAACTTATTCATAAAAACTTGATTAAAACATCTGATTGAATAATTTTTATCATTTTATTAATTCATTCAACTCAGTGAAAAATTCAGATGTGTTGAAAAAGCTGAATTTCATTTTCTCAGCTAATGCTGAAATCATATCTATTCATCAGTTTCATTAATTATTGAATATTGTATCAGTTTATCACAGCGAATCTCCGATTTACCTTACCGGACTTGTAAAGTGACAAATAATCATCTCTCAAATTCTATACCAGCACTTCGATTTCTCCGAATTATAATTCTACACAACTGATAGCCTCTTTTTTCTGTCTGCATTGTGAAATCTTTCATTTTGCGTTATCACTGAAGTGACTATTTCTTTTTTTGTCTTCACGGAATTATGGAAGTCTCTAACTTGCCTTACCATTAACATCGCTGAAAATACCTGACTGTACTCATTCTCATATTGGCTATCAGCAAATCATTTCTAATAAAAGCAAATAAAAGAAATTAGTATAAAATATAAAAATACATACTTGTGATATGAGAGGGAGCAATGACAATTTCAGAGAAGTTTTACCTTGCGTCGACAAGTGGATAAACAATGTCCTTCAAATGAGCCGAGAATGGGAGAAGAAAGAGATGTCTTACTGGACTTATCAGATGACAAATGAGTTTAAATACAGTACAAAGGAAAAGAAGACGAGAAGTTTGTGTAAGAAATTTTTTTTATCATTTTTACCAAGTAGTTTACATCACTTTGATGTATGCGCGAATTCTGAAAATATTTGATTTCGAAATCATTTGACGAAATTTCTGAAATTTTACCCGTAAAAAGAATCCCTTTTTTCGTATGTACTTCTGCTCCTATGTATTTCTGATACAAAAAAAAAAGATTGATATATGGTTTACCTACTGGTTTAATAAGATCGATATTTCGTCGTAATATGATGAAAGTGATTTTGTTTAATTTTTTTTACTTCCATAGTTTGTGATTAACTTTTCCATCTAAAATCGATGATTCACTTCTCCCCTAATTTTCTCAAACGTATATTTTGATTTCTCATAATATTTGGTTATGATTACTTTGTGGGCCAAGCAATTTATATACTTTTATACTACTATATTGGTATATGAGCAACATAAAGTAAAGATTTTTAGAGTAACGTAAATAGGCCTATTGCATGCGCAAATATCCATGCTTAAAAAGTTTCTTATCTAGATTTCCACTTACGAAATGATAATAATAGCTCAATAGAAAACACAAAAGTAGGAATGATAATAGCAACAGAAATTCTGAAGTATTTGAATGAGAGAAATGATGAATGTTTAAATAAGATTTGGGGAGATTAAATAATTTCAAAACCAGTTCTTCCAATTTTTGCTATTGCTAGTTTTTTTCACATTGCTTGAAATCTCTTCTCACCTGCATAACATTTCATAAGCAACTTCCTGAATAAAATCTTTTATAACTTCCAATGTGTATCTTTGGAAGAGTTACAACTGTTTTGAGAAAAAAAAAATTAAAAAAGGCAATAAACACGTTTATTTATGAAAATTGGTGTAATTTTATTATCAATTATAATTTGTCACGATTGCTCAAAAAATTGCGAAATAACTTCATTTATCAAGAAGATAAGAATGACAGTGATAAGAATAAAAAAGTTTTGAATTATTTCATTATCTTTTCACATATCAATGCACTTTTTTATCGTGCTTTCCGATGTACTGAATACTGTTTTTCAGCACTAAAAAAAAAAAAAAAAAAAAGAAAAAAAAAAGGAAAGGAAAGTCACCTGCTTAGAAGACGACAATTCACACAAAATTTTACTTTTATATTTTGATAATAAGAAGTGACTTAGATAATTTGTCGATTTAGTGGATTCTGTTGACCAGTCGAGAATGGATTATCACAAAAGAATATGAGAAAAGATGGAAACTTCTGGCTAAAAATGGTTTTCTGCTTTTGTGATAGCTTTTAGAAGTCATGTAAAAACTACGAGTTTGGAACTCTCGGCCATATAAAAACTACAAAAACTGGAAGTTTGGAACTTTTGATTATTAATTAATATGAATTTAGTCTCTAGAAAAGATTGTGGTCATTGAACATTTAGCGAAGAGCAAGAAGACACACGGATAGCAAAGATGAAAAAATTTCGTAAGACTGAGGACTAGTAAGAACTTAAAAGTGCAATTTGCTTATTTTTTCCTTTTTTTTTTTGCTATTTTTATAAATAAAATAAAATTCCTTAGGTAAAATGAATAATGAATATTTCAAAATCAATTATGTATGTATGTCCTTCCATTCTACTTTGTTTTCTTACCTCATTTCAATTGGTAGGGGAACTCTGAAATTAGTACTGAATCGGTTTCCTTGGTAACCAATATAATATTTCCAGTTGTTTTTTAGGTTTTTTTCCTCATTTATTAAAAAATTTAATGTAGGAAAATTTTCGTGTTATTGGTTGGTAATTGAATATTTACATTCTCAGACTTGCAATAGCTACAAATTTCTCAATGGAAAGAATTTTTGTGCTCTCAACTGTTCGAACCTATGCAGGAAAATTTATTTATGATATGACAAATTTATTTAATCAACAATATTTCTCTATGCTTCTCGTAGGTGAAATAGTCACTAGCATGGTAATAATCAGATAAGTGATCATGACGAAAAGTAATTGAAAGATGAAATTTATACAGATGGAAAATTCGCAAACTTTTAGCATCACTTAAGAATCAAATTCAACGATGAAAGTCGAACCGGGGATACAATCACTGAAAATCATTATCAATAGGTTGCCCGATAATTAAGTCCACCTTTATTTTGTAGTTATATGGTTGCTAGGTGATGAAATTCAAATTGATTCTGATGTATGATGAGGAAAAGTCTAAAAACAAATTTACCCACTGCGTATAAACTGATCTTATACCGAAACATAAACAAACAGTAAAATGTGTATAACGTCACATCTCACCGATTTATGTATTAATCGATTCACCGATCAAACTTTAGGAGCACTTTAGTGTTAATAATGATGTGCATGTAAAAAAAATTGTCGAGATAAATAGATGGAAGTTAAATAAAATTTTTGGAAATTCCGAATAAATATGTTTTAATTTGCACTTGTTCGATACGCCATTTGCCTTTTTGTTGATTATTCTGCTTAAGGCCATATCCACTGAAAAGGCATTCCTTATTCGTTAAAAAAAAAAAAAAAAAAAAAAAAAAAAAAAAAAAAAAAAACAGATTTTCGGTGCTTGAGAAACAGCCAAATTAGCAATGCAAGTTTAATTTGAGCGAAGCTTCAAAGGAAAATCGAGTAAAAACTGCACCAATTAATTTCACCACGAATCAACATCATCCGTTGTCCATCGCCATTTCTGCATGAGCACTCACTTTGTAACTGTGCTCAAATTCGTTTTTTCATTTCACCACACTCTCCTTCATGTATCTCATTCAAAAAGATATTCTTTTTAATTCCTATCTTGTCGTTGAAAAAATTTTTATTAACATAAACTCCAATAGTCTCGGAAAAGGCTCATGAAAATACCTAGAAAAAACTCCAACCGACTAGTGATTACTGCTTTCTTACTAACCGAAAATGATATCGATTTGTTCTGGCTAATCACATCACATTACTCACGGAAAAAAAAATGGAAAATTAAATTCCCGAATGTGGAAATTGAATCACTTACTAAAACATTTTTGAAAAATTCCTGCACTAATTCAAATTCATCCATTACTAAGAGTCGCAGAATATCAGAAACACGTGCCAATCATAAGAGTCATGGATAAGAAATTGGTTCTAGAAGGTTGGCTATTATACAGATTTTATAAATAGATTTATACAGTTCACTGTATGTTAATCAGATCAATTATATAAACGAGCAAATAAATATGATGCACTGAAGAGAAATAAAGGCAATACACCCGTTCATCTAATCACTGAAAAATCTCCAAATGTTCATCGAACGCTACATGAAATCATTGATACATGTTTCCTTGATCTGTAGAACGACCACGCGGGAACACTCTAGGAATACCGCTAGGTCTAATGGGACGGCTCGGTAACAATTCTCGACCATGGAAAGGGTCAAAAGGATTTCCCGGACCAGGAAATGGGAAGGGATTTGAGGATGGCATGTATGGGTTACGAGCGAGAGGTTGGAATGGGCCTTCAGGAATATCAGGATCAGGGTTTTCCGGTCTGTGTGCTGGAGTTGAAAAAGAAATGCGAATAGGTACATCACTATGAATATCAGGTTCCAGCAAATTTCGTAAATAATTAAGTTCTCGCACATGCCGGATGTATAATCTTTTGTATACTTCGCGATACGACTCCTTTTTTAATGCACAAGCATCTTAAATAAAATCTATATTTAAAAAATGGAATATTTTACTTCAGCTTAAATAGTTAAATCTTCTAACTCATTCAATTTGATTAAAAAAAAATGGTTTCAAATGCACAAATACCTTTTCCAAAATCCCTTTCACAATAAAGTTTCCAAATTCTTTCCATCCCTTGACTTCTGCACAATTTAAAAGCATGTTTATTTGTTCTCTCTAATCGCAATATAGTCTTAGCATCCAACATTTCGAATAAACATTCAGCTACTGCGCTACTTCCAAGCAAGCGTAAGAATGGATTTTCATCTAAAAATGTTCCTCATATTTTGCCATGAAAACTTCAATTGTTTCTGATGAAGAATGACATATTTTGAAAAAAGTAATCCAGTTCATTTCACATGTAAATATTCTATGGCAATTGGAAAGTCCTTTTTAATGCCAAAAGTACGGGCAGGACATCCGACAGAGTAAGCAATTCTAAAGAAAAGCTTGGAAAAGTTATCAATGCAAATTTGGTATTTTGACATCCGCAGCACTCTGAGAAGGAATGTTTCGCATAATTTATTCCCTTTTAATTTTAACTTCTGTAGGTGAAACTACATAGTTATAATGCATAATTTGAATAAATAAATTCTTCTTGCAAGGGAAATCCACTGCGGATAAGTATTTCTAATCCTCAAATTATAAATGAAGTGAGGTTTCGACCAGTTAACGATATTTTCAAAACATTAGTAAATATTTTAAATGTTTAACAAGTTTAGGTCACTAAATATAATTCCTAATATAAGAAATACTTACGTCCAAATAACGCCAACTTCAACGGTGAAATCAAATACTCGAAAATTTTCTTTTGTAAATCATTACTTTCCTCCTCTAAAACAACTGGCTCTAGAAACTGACGACCGGAGGGATGATAGATGCTAGCAGTAGCGTGAACATACTTCACCCATCGGTCATTGTAAACACGAAAATCGATCTCAACAACAAGAACTGAATCCGGATGATGAAATGTCCAACGCATATCACCATCTTTGTATTTGATGCGCTAGAATTAGCTGAATTTATAAACTGTGTTTTAAAAAAAATGAAGTTAAAAGGATCTGAGAAATTCTATCTTAACTTTGCAAATGGCAGTTAACTGAGTTAGTTATGAATGAAATATTAAAAAAAAAAAATGAATAAATATATCTTTTTTTTTTTTTTTTTTTTTTTTTTTTTTTTTTGCAGAATAGTCATTTTTTTCTCCACAGTTTCCAAAAACTGAAAAAACTCGAATTGGCACCATTAAAATAAAAAACAAAAGAAAAAATTCGAATAATTTTAAACCTTCTTATTCAGATGATTTATTGATTTATTAAGATTATCAGAGTTGATCACCCAAAATTATCGGACACGTTTTTCCGAAAAAATTAATAACAGGGATGAATGAAAGCCGGCACATACTTTCTTTTTACCACTCCTTCCTCCCTTTCCTTCTGCTGTCAGCGTACCTTTTACAATCCTTTTGGTATCACCCACCATACTGTTCTATCTAATTCTGCACTGATATGACTGCTGGTAATTCAAGTCCTGATGCTTCAGATTGATACAAAGGAACAATGGTGCTCAAAGATAGCTATTTCATACAGCGGATCAAATTTTATTTGCTGACACATTTGCATCAATCAATACGTCGTTATTATTAAAAATATTTATATGCACCAATTTTATATTTGTTTGACCAGTATGGAGCTTTAACTGAGGATTTCCTTTTATCCTTTCCAAGAAAACGCTAAAAACAATATCTAAATGTAGATGACCGATATTAGCTTAATAGTAAAAATAAATCCTACTTCAAAGCCTTTCTGTTTCATTTCGTGAAGTACAATTTCGAAAACGGTTTCACTTTTTACCGAACTGTTCGAATTGTTACTTCCAATTCCCGCTGAAATTTCTGGGCAAGAACTTCCGCTAGCATAGTCAGTAGGAAAAAGTCTGAATAATGGCAATGATCATAACTGATAGTGCACTGATATTCTTGGATGGATTCGAACTTATGACTGGCTTAGGGACTCTTATGATGCAGTTCAAACGATCTTCTACTAGGTGGCAAAATATTTTTTCTTTTGAAGGAATTTTTTTAATTTTGTAATTCATAAAATTTTCAAGATCTCTTCAAATTACTAAATTTTCTCTTTGGGTAATATGAATAAAGAAGAAGTAAACAAAAAGCATGTACTCTTTTTCATTTACGACCAATCTCAGGCGATCTCCATTAACAAATTCCATATCTGATTCAGACAGCTTTGCATCATCAGTCGGCAACTGATGACTACCAAAAAACAGTGCAAAATCGCTGAAATTAATACATCTTAAGAAATTAAATAAATTGAAACCTATCACAATTAGAAATCAAGTGAATTGAAAAAAAAGCAATCACTAAATCACGGGAGACTCTCAGGAGTTCCAGGTTTTCAGTACGGCGTATCTCCCAGTGATGGACTATGCATGTAGTAAGATGTAAATGGAACTCCTGAAAGAATTTTCAGGCTACTGGAAATTCTGATTAGCTGCATAAAAGATTAAAAGTTAATCTTATATTCTGGTCTCCTCTCAGCAACTTATATAATTTATACCAAAATTTTATAAAGTGACAAAATATGAGGAAAAATAAACGTTCCCATACCGTTTCAAATTGAACCGCTCGGCCACATGACGACGCAAAGCAGAGAAGCTCCAATTTTGCACCCCACTGAAGACCTCTATCTTGCCATCTGCACTCTTCACACTCAGTCTCATATTCAGGATTTCAGTTTCTGCACTAACTATCTGGAATCTGCAACATTTTTTATAAACATCGAATTTAAAATGACCGAATTACGAATTACGCAGAATACAACATACATGAAATTAAATTGAATACAGCTTAAAAACAATGATCGTTTCAAAACATCTAATAATTTTGACCGATAAAAATGATTACTAAATAAGATATCAATGTGAACAATAAAAAATGAATCGAAATTGAAAATTTTTAAAAAAGTATTCATTGCTGAGGAGTGACAACAGACTTAGGAAAACAAAGTCGTGAACTTTATTTGTCATTAGTGCAACAATTTTCCGACTTTTATCATATAATGTTTCTGACAATGCCTTGAACATTCAGTCATAGTAATTCGCTTGCAGTCGTCCATACATAATATTTCTTTGAGTTCTAAACAGATTCAACAAAATCCTTTTTATCCAGGGTCATGGATATCTGAGCCAATTTACTCATATCACATCTGCAAAAAAAGTTTCATATTATGAGTTTGGTTTTTATTATCTGGTACCTTCTTTGCGAACAATCTAATTATGGTCATGGCGAAATTTTTGAGTGCTCTAACACAAACCGCAAGATTACTGAAATGTTAAACAAAATTTAACGTCTTAAACTATCCCTCCATCATTCGGTAATTACTACCACCAAAGAACAGAACAATACGTATAGAAATATTCACAGAATTTTCAACAAGTAAATAACCACGTTTGAATGTTCAACATCATACCTTGTGATTTCGCGTAAAGCGATGGTAGCATAAGAACCAGCAGGTAATGAAAACTCTAAAGCCACCGCGTGTAAGTCTCCAGTTCCAATACTTTCTGAAGTTATATCTCCTTTAAGATCTGCCTGCAACTTTGTATCGGCTTCGGGATAGGTCAGTATTTTATATTTCACATCCTGTGGCTTGGTAATAAGAGGGCGCATTACAGCACCTATTGTGTACTCTCTGCAAAAAATAATAATGCTTGGTTAAATAGTTACCGATAATTAATGGCAAATCCAGGAAAATAAAAAAACAGAAAACCTTTGTTTTTGCTCTATGATAAAAATATTAATAAACATGCCTTTCTAATGCTTCAAACATCGCTATTGTTACGCCGTCCTCAGCCATTATTTCTGCATACCAATCTCGGACTGAAAAAACATTCATGATATTCACAAGACGCATATCAACGATTAAAAATTAACTTACTAAACATTGCGGTTCATTTACAGGAGTCAGCACAGAGAACGTTACTTTTTTATCACACCTTACTAATAAAACTCGAAGATCTGATTAATGAAATCATCATATAAACTGTTGATGGCATTCAAAATAAAAAGCGAAAAATTTCTTGCTAAAAAAAAATCTTTCAATTCTCTATTTCAACTCATAACAACCCTGGTGAACGAACTCCAAAAAAAAAAAAAAAAAAAAAAAAAAAAAAAAATCGAAAGTAACCTTCGTTATCGGGAAGCTTCACAGATCCTGATATTAGAGGCAAAGCTACCTCCTCGTTTTCAAAATCCTTAATTTCTTGACCTTGAACATTTAAGTCACCGGCGATCGCACGAAATCCCTTGTTTTTCACTCGTCGAGTAACAACCTTTAAACAATTCAAAATGCAATAATCTTCAACATACAGACTTAAAACGTTCTGAAAATACATATGCGAATGGAATCCTAAGAATACTTCACTATTCTAAAGAAATCAGGAATGAATAGAGGATGTAAAAGGCATTGAGAATGAATAAATACCTTATTCCATAACAAGCTCTGGTAGGCATGAACATAAAGACTGCGTGTATTACGAGCTAACTTTAACAGAGCAGCATGATAATTGCATTTATTCTTGCTAAGAGACGATAAAAGTTGCCCTTCGATGGTAGTACATGCCTGTAATCATGAAATAATGAATATTTCTTAGAACTTAAAATCTGTTGTTTTTTTCAAAAATTTTCAATTCTCCCCAAATTCATTAAAAATAATGCTGAAACTTAAAATATTTATTATCTTTTCCAAAAAAAATAATGTCAAACACATTTACCTGACTATCTGTGAGCTTCTTCAAGGCACTGGAAGCATTTCCTGATTTATTCCATTCATCTAGAGCTTCTCGAATACCTCCTAAAGATTATTAAATAAAATAGTTTTTGATTGGAACAAACATATCATTATGAAATATCTCATAAATCCCAGATTTATCTTCAAGAAATAAACTTCTTACTGTGTGCATTTCGTGGCTTCAAAATTGCTTTCAACGCAGCTTCCCACTGTTTCTTCAGAATTGCAATGCCGATTTCAGCAGTATTAGAAGCGCATGATCCAAAACGCTGAGTTCCAAAATAATTGATGAAACCGTTTGACTTGAAATCTTCAATCCTATCGATCAAATCAGCTTCGCTAAACGGATGTACATCTCTACAATTACATGATTCTGTACTGAACACCTTCCAAACGGAGATGGGATATATCACATTATGCAAAAGGCAGTTCCGATTATTAAACTGCAAATTACAAAAAATTCATGAAAGAATACATCAAACGGCTAACCTTAAAATGATTTTGAATTTATTTCCCCAAAGATTACCCAATTTGCATGGTTCTGAATTAAAAGTAAAATCAGTGAGCATTATGCCGTGCAGTTTCGCATTAAGCTGTTGCAATCGTTCAATTTCACATCGATATAACGATACTCGTTGTGTTGTAAGGGCCCGACGATCCTTTGTACCACAAATACCAAATGATGAGATTTTTATCCTAAATTCTGTTCATATGATAGTTATCAAGTATTTCAAAAGGGAAAAATGTTATACGATAAACAAAACTTACCCCAAAAACTTAGAAATCACAGAAAGTGCATAATGTGTATCTTTGTTTTCCTTACATAATGTGAAATGAACAAAGTCAGGGCGATCTGCTGGCCAAGTCCTTCGTTTTCTAAAATGAAAATAAGTTTGGAAATTAAGGATATTTTAATTGGACTGAAGGAAATCTAAAAAAGACGTAAAAGAATAGTATATAAAAGGCTGGTGGAATACAATACGAAACTAAAATTCAAAAGCACAAATGTAACATGCAGAACAATAGTATGTTTCATGACATATTACGAAAATGCAAAATATATTTGGAAATATCATCGCTTTATCTTTTTCCATAGAAATTTCTGTGACCAATACTGAACAACAAATTACCTAGTTTGTTTACACGGTACTAAGATTCGAATAGCACGGCCAACTGTTTCTGAATCCAGAAGACCATTATATCGATTACGTATCCATTCATGTATAAGGGTACGCTTTTGTTTATCCATATCCTAAATGGGTAAAATATGAAAGATAGAAGAACAGACATTCTATTCATATAGTGATAAATTATATGAGAAATTAAGCTAAAAACAATATTTGCACCAACTTCAGTTGGTATTTCGACAAAATTGATTTCATCCTTGAGAAGACCATCGATTTTCGAAACCAGTTCTTGCGTAATAGTTTCTGGAGAAGAGATGTCATTTATGTCTGTCCAGCTATTCTTTACTTCTTCATTTTCGGCGATCGCTTCCGTTGTGCATGGCAAAGGTATATCTGAAGGAAGTATTTAAGTATAGAGCAAATGTGGTAAAAATCGTCTTTACTTATGCTAAAAATGCTATAAATGTCGTAATTATTCTTCTTAACTAGTCCCTTCTTTTCAGTGCTGATACATTCGTCGAATTTCGCAACAATGACATACCACAGAAGTCACAAAGAAATACAATATAATACATGATGCGAGCAGTGATATGTAAAATATGGACTAAAAATTTGAACTAAATATCAATCTTTATCAAAATATAATATCGTTCGCGATACACAAAGATAATAATAAGCAATCAATTGTGGCCAGATATGGTGTGAACTTACCAAGAATGGTTCCATCTGGAGTGATTTCATTGACGATAAAATCTGAATATAATTTTTTAATCGTACATTTCAGTTCATTTCGTCCACAGCTCATATATTCTGTAATGAAGAAATCTTTCTCCATTTCCTGAAAGTGAACATTCCTACATATTCTTACAGATAACAATATTAATGTAACTTCTATGTGTTGACAACGTTATTAAATTGCAGCATGGAAATCTTTTCTACGTCATATATCTTTCACACTTTTCAAATTTTCTACTCCAAATTTCCCATTAAAGAACAGGAAATCCCCGCATTATGCGAATTAATCACTGAATGCGAAACTAATAAGCTGAAATTAATCATAAGAAATTATTAATAATAAGTAAATTAAGGAGTTAATGAAGATAAGTTATCTTGTAAATTAATAACAAAATTAATAAGTTATCTCGCAAATCCCGCCAGACTGCATAAATTTGAGCGAGACTTTCCTAACATAAATTCCGTGTCTCATTTGTGAACAAACGAAGCGATTAACTCAACGCTACGCGCCACCCGGTAGCAAAAAAGGTAAGTGAATTACAAGTTCCTGCAAGGTATTATGAACTTTTTGGAATAATTTACGTACGGAATTCTATTTAGACCTTTTCAGGTTAATTTATGCAAAGGAATTACATAACTTCAAATATTAGTTAATTTTAAGACCGTCGAAGAGCCATCCAACACTCATCATTTACCGAAACAACCTCACAGTCATGCCTGAACAGTGATCTCATTTCTACAAGGTTACCTCATATAACGGTGACATTTACGTGAGGATAACGACTGGTAGGATTACCGGAAATCAGTGGGAATCTCATCGGAAGTGAGATTAATAACGGAAGAAGTGATCGTACTGCAATAATAAGTGAGAAACAACCACTTATATCATAAACAATAAGCAATACTTCAATCATTTAATGAATTGAGGGCCATCAGTGAGATTTCGTACATTTCCAGGATATCATTGTTATGAGACTTGTTTACACTATGAATATTAATATAATGAAGAAAAAAATGAATATTAGTATAATGAAAACAAGAATATTTCTCGGTTTCTTCTTTACAGGAATGTATTGGAAAAGTTCATTCAGTTTTGTGTAATATAGGAAAGGTGTAAGGAATAACGGAACAACAGTTCTAACTATGTCAATGAATAAAAATTCATCGAAAATCGATGTATTGCAGTGTAACGGTGAATACTGGATGAGTAATTTGCCAGAAGAAGTCACCCGAAAACCCCTTGTTTGTCTTGCTATACCAGGTTTTTATTTACTATTTGAAAAGATATTCATGAAGAAATAGTCTGTAAGATGGGATAGATGTATAATACAAAATATATCATAATACCATTTCTTATTTCTAACCGTTTGAAATTTTTTTCAAGAAAGAATGAGAAGGATAAGTTTCATTGAAAGTTGAATTTAGGAAATAATCAATAAAGCATTGAAGTTATCAAAATTTACATATTTTCCACGAATTTCATTCATGTCTTACATTTTCGGCGATCTAGCAGTGGTAATCTGTTCTTTAGTCATTTATATTATTATAGATTGCTATTACTAGTAGTTTTATTATCTAATTAGAAGAATTGCAATTAGAGGCACAAATTTATTTCATATTTCACGCTTCTACATTCCAGAACACTGAAAATATCTTCGTATTGACGATGATGAATAGAAAAAAGCTATTATTTTGAAAACTTGAGGACAATGTTTTTTCGTTAAATGCAGATATACTGTTTCTATTTAAAGGATCCCATGATTCGTTCACGCATCTACTATTTGATAAATATCCCGTAGCAAATGACGAAGGTCGATTTATCCGAGAAATTGGCCGATTCCGATTGGTGCGACGCTTTATCCGACGGTGGGCCATAACACAGCGATTTTCAGTGACTAAGCAACTTTATGCTGGTGTACGTTATTTTGATATTAGACTTACAATACCATTATCTACTAAATTAAATGGAATACGTGTTTTGCATGCCCTTTACGGTGATTGCATTGAACAACTTCTCTTATACATAAATATTTTTTTGGATACTCATCCAAGAGAAATTGTCATTCTTGATTTCAACCATTTGTATAATTTTACCAGCAGTGAATATATCAAATTTTTGAAAATGGTGGAAAATGTATTTGGTCGGAAATTATGCTTACGAGGGAAAGATATAACTAAGATAAGTTTAGCGAGTATGTGGCAGTTAGGTTATCAAGTGATAACTATATCAGCAGCAGAAACTGCAACTCATCAAAGTACATCTTGGATATGGGATTCTAGCTGTATTATTAGTCCATATGCTAATGTAGATCGAAATGATAAATTGTTTGAATTTCTTAATCGAACTTTGCGAGATCACAGACAAGGTCCCAGGAATGTATTCTTTGTGACACAAGCAATTTTGACCGTAAAGTGGTTTGGTATCTT
Organism: Onchocerca lupi; assembly: GCA_028564675.1. Taxonomy (NCBI): domain Eukaryota; kingdom Metazoa; phylum Nematoda; class Chromadorea; order Rhabditida; family Onchocercidae; genus Onchocerca; species Onchocerca lupi. Next base: position 16,707 of record JAOVVO010000480.1, read on the forward strand.
GATGCATCCGTTTTCCACTCTTGAAGAAAGATACGCATTGAAATGTACGGAAAAAGCCATCTCCTGGATTACTACTTTTGATGAACCTTCTCATTTCAATATTATCATCTGTGATTTTATTAATCACCTCGATTTTTGTAATGCTGTTTTCTCTCTCAACATGCCCTCCAATAGGAATTTTCCAAACAGCAATTAATCGTCACAGATTAGAACAAAAATTATAATCCGTGTTCATATCAGTAAGTTATTTTGACAATATTCAGTTATTTGTGTGTAGAAAATACTTGATATTTAGAAAATGTCTCACATGTGCGGACATATCTTAGCTGTGTACATATTTTGATTTCGCTTCATCTCTTCTTCTATATATAAAAAGTTTTTCGTTTATGTATATATCCCTGGTGTAAATGTAAGCGGTGTCTAATTTGAACAGTTTAAAATCTTTTTGTCATATTTTCACATATCATTATTAAGTATATCAACATGAGTGAAGCATACTGATTGTCTAATCATGGTCAAATTTTGCAGTCCTTCAAATGAATTAATTGTTTTTAAAAACTCTTGAACTCTTTACAACTCTTGACAAAACTTTTTACTGATGAAGATATGATAATATTAGTTTTGTTTTTGGAATGCGATCTAGGATTGCAAACCTTAAAGTTGCTTCAGGGAATTACCAGTTTATCTTTAAACCTGTCGAAAGGATTTTTGCTTTATCCCTTTGCACCAGTTTATTATAGTAATTTCAATTTTTTGTTTGCAGCAGTCCGTGTATTTTAAAATGCTAGGAAGGAGTTTGCCAGTGAATGAGATCTATTGGCACATTCAGAGTATTCTATTATGCATCCTTATCAATTTCATAGATTTTTATTCCATTCGCTGAAATTAAGCAATAAATAATAGATTCAATAAATCATTAATATTTCTTAGTGTATTTTATCAAAAAAAAAAAAAAAAAAAAAAAAAAAAAAAGAAAAGCAGAAGTTTGAATGAAAAAATATACGATTGGACGGTTCCAACAATTATTGTTTGATCGATGTTGCTTGATTTCTCACCTGCGGATAAAGAACGTACTTCCTCTATCCATTTCGTCAAAATCTGCTTTGTTCATCGGTCACAGTGCTGAACTTCCATTTACATTAATTTACATATGCGGAATGTTTATTTAGATTAATTTTACATATCAAATATGTCTTTAATTAATAATGGAAGAATTCGCCGATAATTTGTTATTGTATTCAATTGGCAAACAAATAATTGTTAAACAGCAGCAGAATAATTACCATGGTAACGAATTACAAGTCGGCAATATCTTGCTATCCTTACTCTTTGACAATCCTATGATTCTGAACTTAGTGACAAGCAGCATGGTCGATGTCATCAGTATCTCATTCACATCAATTTGCAGATTATTTTGCACCACACTTTAATAAGTTTTGCCACCCATCAAGTATCTTCTCAAAGTTTAGTAGATAATCTCGTTGGTGCGACATCATCGATTTGTTAATTTGCCACTTCTAATGCTTTTACGCTCGTGCTGCCCAATTAGCAAACGTTCAAAGCGCGAAGAACAATATCATATCAAGAATGACAACTGCGGAAAATATTCCTGGTATTCGATTTTATTGTTAATTATTGACTTACTATCTCGACACCATTACTGATTAAAGTAATGTGATTGATCAATATTATCGAGAATAGTATGTATAATTGCGAATTATATATGATCAACGATATAATCACAATTATGAAAGAAAGCTCTTAGTAGAAAAGGAAAAAAAATGATCAATCAGCAAACTTCCAAAATGATATGCTGTAAACTTCAAAATGACGAATAGCTGAATCGATACAACGTTAGCGTCTAACTAACATCGAGTCTTTCGCCTTCATTCGTACCTGAGTTATGTCAATTATTAGGGAAATATAAAATCTTGGCTATCAAATTCATTTAGAGTTTGGCTCAATTTTTTTTTCCTCAAAATAAATTATTTTAAAAAAAAAAATTCCCATTTATCAATCAATAATCGTGATAAATCAAGGAAAGAGCTGCATGTAGATCGCTATAATATGATAGAATTATGTTCGGAATGTAGTTTTGTTCACAAATATAAGTATTGGAACTAAATTTTTCTCAATAACTTTAATGCATATTTCAATATATTGATGGCATCTCTTTTTTTTTTTTTTTTAAATGAAACATCAAGTTTTCCAAATTTGAAGAAATTTTCTGCTCGATATATTTAATATGCTATATTTATACACTATTATTTGTTATTCTATTTAATTACAAATGAAATTGAAATGTTTTGAAAGCTTGAAAAGTTATATTTATAAAGAAATTTTTCTGCCTGTCATCTATTGAAAATTTATAAAAAGTAAAATGAACTGAAGTCTATTTAAAAAAAAAAAAGGAAAAAAATTAAAGAGATAAATAGAGTGTCTTCATTTTCCCCAATGAAATAAATTTGGTATCAAAACAATGAGTAATATATGTCATAAGAGTTGGAAGCAATCTTCAGCATACATTCTCATTTGTTCATTAAATAAATGCTTGCTGATTCATTTAGTTTGAGCAAATTCTAATTTCAATTATAATTAATCAATAATTATCCAGTACTTTGCGCACATAAATTTTAATACATCTTTTCTTATTTTTGATCATACGATATCAAAAATGTTTTAAAAGGCAAGCAATAAGTGTTATATTTCCTACTGGCAGATCATATCCAAGTTTTCATTCAATATCTTATTCGGCAATTTTTTCAAAAAAAAAAAAAGTCAAAACTACTTCATTATTTCTTTATAGTGTGAATATCTCTGAAATATTTCGTAAACGTTTGTTCTATCTTCAAGTGCTTATTTCTTTACTTATTTTCATTTTATAAATTTTAGTAAATTCCATTCTCAATATCATTCAGAAATGTTTGTTGGGATCTCATTTCCACATATATTGTAACTTCTTTACTGAAAACTTGATCTCCTGCATTGGCAGATCGTTTAATGCTTTGTAACGTGCACTTTTGTGCGTTAGAATATGAAATCAATTGAACTGGCATTTTTTTGTTGACATTGTAACTGCTAATAAATTGTTTTCTTTTATATATAATAAGTTTTTTTTTTCTTTATAATAAGTTTTATAATAATTTTATTTTTTGGAAAATTTTTTGAAAAACCTATGGGTTTTAAAAGTGTAAAATTTAAATATTATTTATGGAAGTTAAAATTTTAGGGATAAAGAAAAATCCAATCCAGAACAATATCGTTTCGTCGACCTTTGTGATGAAATTGCTATTAAATCAGATGGCCATATTGCTGGTGAACAATTTATTATCGAGAGATGTAAAGTTAGTTTAATGTTTTAACATTTCTACATCTTAAAATCTATTTAAATGTTATGAATTCTTCTTGTCATTTAAAAATGATTTAATGGAAATATTTGCCGCTGATAGGATGAGAAACTTTCGGATTGAAGGATGACGAAGCGATTCATCATTCATGACTCAATAAAGGCATCTCGGGAAGGTACTAAAGTTAAAGCTCGAAACTATGACGTGCAAATGTTTCTGATTGATTTTGATGATGTAATTAATAATCAACGCGAAGTTATTTTTGAGCAGAGAAATCACATCTTCGGTGAATAGTTTTAAGTATTTTGAATGTACATTTCTACTCAAGCAGAAACGATAATAATTTAAAAAAAAAAAAAAAAAAAAAAAAGAAAACATTTTATGAAGAGAAAAAAGTTGGATAGAATCAGTGATAAATCATTCCAGGAATGCTGCATACTATTGCTTGATCATTTGGCTGCGGTGAATATTGATGATTGCGAGGAGTGCTTCATTGTGATTGGCCCTTGCAAAGGAAGGTCAATAAAATCTCAACTCTTTTTTATCATGTAGCCTTCTTTCCTAAAATATCTTTTATCTTCATATTCTTAAGCACTGCAAAATTTATTCTTCCAAAAAAATTTGGAATATTCCTGATCAAATGATTGTATGCTCGAAAAGAATTGCATACCATATACAATAGATTGAAAATAAAAGATCTGTTAAAGGTGAGATAGAAGCTTATCATATAACATAGAAATCGGAACGTTTTATCATTTGAAATCTACCTGATCTCTCTTCATTAGCTTTTCTAAATGCAAGAATTTAGCGTATTTATTCGGGACTGCAAGAATATTGCTTTATTTACTATTTGTCAACAATTCCGAAGTCGAGATTGCTTTAACATCGATGTTTTCCTATTCTGCACAACGAAACCAATAATCGAATCAAGTAAACTGATGCGATTCCGATCACTTGCTCTTTCTTATGATAAACTCGAAGGTCTACTTTTCACTTTTCCTAGCTTTGAAGCACTTCTTTTTTTTCTATGTAACATAAAAACTGAATTTCCTAAATTTCCTAGATCATGGAAGTCATATTCCTGTGAACTAATCATGATAAGCATTCATAAGTGGAACAAGAGAACAGTTTGAATTTTGACAAGAATCATACAAATTCTGTCATGTTTTCAGAGCATATTGCAAAGGCATCTCTAAGACCGTTCACTAATAATTGGAGTAATGTACACGATTTCACACCTGAAGATGTTTCTAATTTTGAGATTTGCTGTACAGTAAGTTCTGAGCTGATATATTCAAATTAATTTTGTATTTCTTTGAATATTACAAAAAAAATATATCTTATATATAGCACCTTCCTGTGTCCTACTCTCCCTCAAAATCCTTGGAACGAGAATTACAGGACTATCCATGGGTTAGTTCTTTGCGTTTCTTTGAAACATCTGTTCTGAACATAATCGCGAATGTTTGTTGCATGCTTCAGTTCCATGACAGTTAAATGAATATGAATCCGACTCCTAACGAAACTTCCCGTTAATTAGTGAATACCAGTCTTCGGATGTTCACAGATTCTCAGAAAAAGTTTTTGACAGATTTCTCGCGCTTTCAGTACAACAACTCGATTCATTTGCATTTCACAACGAATCTGTCACTTTGTCTTTCTATAGTAAATGTTCTTTTGTCAGTGAACCAATATGGGATTCCATCTTATATTTACTGCAGGAATACGATCAAATTAAGAAAATGGATATAGTTAAAGATATCGAGAATATTCAGTTTATCCGTGAACAATCAGTTCTTCCCTTGTATACCATTGCAAACAATGCCATTGGCAAGGTCAGACAAATTGACCTTCTTCAATCACTGTAATAAGTATTCTGGAGAAAATAATTGTGCTAATTACATATCAAGAACAAATTTTTTAATTTTCAAGATATTTCCACAAATTTTTCAAGAATTTTTAGGATTTTGACAATTCTTTGGTATTACAGAAAATGCTCATCCTATGTATGGAGGGAGATAACGAAGCCTTACTTTCATTTTATGATCGCATACTGAAATTCTTGAGGAAGATATTAGCGCAAAGTGCACAGCTTATCACAACTAAAGATATGATAATCCGGAAAAAGGAGCTTCCATCTTCGTTTATATCCAAGTATGTCAAATCATCAGGTCAGTAAGTTCTTATTACTGTGTCTTTTACTTTATTCACTCTCAAATAAATGATAGCAATAAACGTGCTAAATAAGCCAGCAACCAAATAAGAAAATTATTTCGATAATTAATTTAATAAATTAATGCAAAATGAACAAATATATAACTGTTTCAAGAAATCCGATTTCGGCAAGGAAATTACAAGCGGTTATTCGATGATATTTAAGCTAACTTCCTTTGTCAAGTTATTCTCTAATTGCAGGAATTTTTTGATTTTATGTACACATTTTGCTGAGATCCAAAATCTGAAATATTAAATAATCCAGGTAGACTGGTAACACTAGAAATAGCATGGAACGAGGAAGAAGTCAAACGAAATATCCGAATGGTAAGCGATACAATGAAAGTTGTGGAAGACCGCGATTTCGAACATTATCGAGCAAATCTTTACCGGTTTGCACAGATGCAGACTGAAATTTGTTAACCATAACTAATTACACCTTTTCATTTCATTTGCTGCTTTGTTTGATAAATTTGAGAGAAGCTTATCAGTGAATTACACAAACAAACGGCAAATATGTTATTTGTACCAGGTGAAATGCATCTGCACATTTTAAAAATGAATTCTGAAATATTCACTAATGCACAGCGTACTAATTTTCATAATACACGGCATGCAATCCGTACTGTTTGTTAATTGTCCGGAAAAATAATTAGTATGAGCATTGACCGTTCTGATTACTTCTCCCGTCCCCTAACCCATATATCCTGGATATCCCGGGAGTACCACGAAGGACAGAAACAAATATGCAACGATTCTTTCCTATCAAAACGTTCCTGAACCTGCTGCGCTGCATTGAATCTGATGGGTTTGGTCTGATAACAGAAGACAAATTCTGTACTGACAATGATAGTGGTATTTTATCATTTATGCCGAATTATTATGTTTTGAATTGTTTGCGAGTTGATAGACAGAAATGAGAGAAAGGCGAAATTAAGAAGGAAGGAGGAAGATTCAATGGACAGCTGCGAAGGCGTACACACTATCGGCGATCTCATCGACGAAAGTTTGAATTTTTCAGTTTAGTCTGACTGTAGACCCATCTCATCTCATCGCCATATGTACTGACCAGCATTATGCCATTTTTTTTCAAATTCCACCAAAATTTTCATTTTAAAGAAATTTTCATTTTTGAGTTAAACATTTTTTTTATTCGTCTTCTTTTCTGGAAGTGCCTATTCCGAAAAGATCCACAAAGTTTTCATCCTTTTTTGAAAGATAGAATTACATTTTTTTTGCTAGTTAGTTCAAAAACAAATATTGAATAGCCTAGTGCCTAAACTTTTACATCACTTCGTTTATGGCATTCTTCTTCAATTCGCAAAATACCACTCTTTCAATGAAGGTAAATTATTTACTGGTATCAGTGGCCATTCCATTATTCAGTGTATCTAGTTAACGGATCCCCACTTATACTCTTCCATTCATTCTAAATCATACTGCAGTCATTATTTTCGAAAGAAATCAGTCTATTTTCTAAAATGCAAATTTTAAATTCAGAAAAAAAGCTGAAAAAAGGAGCATTTTTTTTTTTTTTTTTTTTTTTTTTTTTTTTTTTTTTTTTTGTTATTACGATACATCAGCTCGATCAAAAAGATACTAATTCATCTCATTTATTTATTTTGTGAAAGGCCATCAAAAAGAAGATGGATTTATTAAGCCTGAGACACAACTATTTTCTGGGATATATGAGGCAAAGTTTCAGTTTCCCATCAAGCCTGATAAAATAAGCATGAGACAGGCGGTGCCAGTCCATTATTCGATCAACTTCATCCAGTTATTGGCCTGTCTCATTCGATACCACTCATTCGAGAAGGCATACTTAAGCAGCTTACATGCAGTGGCTGCACATAATTTAAGCAACACACATGCACTCTCTCTGCACGATTCAAAGCAATGCCAGATGTGCAAATATTCGGAAGATCGGAAACCAAAAATCTGAAACTTTATTTTCATATTTCTTTATTTACTGTTTATTTAATGTCTCTATCCATTCCCTTTTTTCTTTCTTTTTTTTTTTTTTTTTTTTTTTTTTTTTTTTTTGATAAGGATATATTCAATTAATTTCTCAATCTTATTATTCAATTGTTTCAAAATTTCAAAATAGATTTCTCTTTCTAAAGTTTAAATTGCTGAACAAAACCTGCAGGAAAGCGATACGTAGCATGTTGTTTTTCCTTCCTTTGCAAGGAAAATATTTTCTTTAATTTCTCGAAATTTCGCTGTTTTGAATAAATTGATGCTTTTTTTGGAGAATAAACGAAATATATTTGAATCGGAAATTCGTTGAGTCGAGATTTTCATGTCGATGTCGAGAAAAGGTTGAAAATGAAAGCATATTATTATTTCCTAAAAAGATTTTCACTCTAACGTCGCTTTATTTATCATCCAAATTCAGTTAAACTCAATAGACGATTAAGAAATGCGACTAGTTATCATTAAAATTTTTTTTGCATCAAAAATACGCTTGCAACAATAGAACAAAAGTACTTTCACATGCACGTTTATATTCTCTTCTATGTGCGGATCTTTTTTTTTTTTCGAACTTAGAAAGCATTTTGCTTGTCAGCTACGGACATCATCCGGATCCATACTTTTTCTTTCTTCTCGTTTGAGTGGATTGTCTTCGAAATAGTTGACATTTTTCAAATATCCATATTGACAGTTTTATAAACACACACATAACTATTATATTGCTCTTCTTAAATATTTGATTTTGTCAAAGCTTGTCACTTTTATTCTGTCACTTATCTTGATTAAGCAAATTCATTTGATGAAATAATTAATCATGAAAATAATTAATTGAAATAATTCAGCCACTGATATCGTGAATCTTTTTCAGAAGAAGATTCATTTTACATTAGCTAGTATTTTATAAATAGCAAATATTTTATAAATAGAATGGATTTTATCGTCGAGAAACATGTTGTATTAAGGCACTACTACGTATTGGCTTTCAAATTTATTGCTTAGCAGGAGAAACTTTATGTCATTCTCGAAATCATCAGATACATTTCTCTCCCGAGTGACGTCATTTATTTCATTGCAAGATGATTGCAACGAAAATTCTTAATCCATAAGAAAATGGCCTAAAAAGAGAAGTGCAACTAGCAACACTTGAATTTTCATTCAAATTCTGACTTCAGTTGACTTTGAGCACTTTACTTCACTGAAATATTGATAAAATTGCTTCTTGCAGTAGTAATAGACAATCAACCAGTTCAGTTTAGGATAGATAAAGAGAAAAAAAGAAGAAAGGAATAGAGTAAGATGTTTTCGTTATGTTAAAAGTTTGATACGATTGTTCTCGTTTCTTAGCTTCGAAATAAGTTTTGCGATCCATGTGCAGTATCCCATATTGATCCTTCTGATTAGTTAGAAACTTGGGAATTTGAGTGAACACATTCTTATTTTGTCCGTTTAACAAGTTGCTTTTCAAAGTTGACAAAGGAAGTGATTTCCTTTCTCTTTCTCTCTCTCTCTCTCTCTTGCATTTTATGCATCAATTTATTCAATTTCGTATGAAATGCATATTTATTTGAATGTGGATAGCTTGTTTTAAATTGATGGGATTGGCATACTTAATTATTGTTTTGATGTCGTTTGGGCGAAAATTAGATTTTTTCAGCAGAAAATGGAAAATTCCAACGAATGATACATCTATTTTATGTGTTGTTTTTGCTGGAAAACATTTTGAAGTACGCTTAGTGGCACTTGGCAACAAAGCAAATCGGTCTGAAGCGATAAAGGAGCGAAGATAATGAAGTCGGAAATTTCGATTCACTTTTATTCTCCTTTGTTATTATTCCACTGCTTCCTGCAGAAGATTTCATTTTGCATTCTAAAATAAAATTCGGGAAAACAAAAATTGGCTGGGAATTAGAAACACTGTAAATTTCTACAAGCTATGATGATAGCTTTATTATTCGTTTAATCAATGGAATTAATTGAAATATATTTTTATTGAATATGATAGTAATTTTATCCCAATGTAATCATAAACGAGTGACATATCTATTTCTAAAATGTTAATAAAGCATACTGCTTATACTTCAAATTAAGACCAACGATAGTGAAATATATAAAAACGAAATTATAAATGAGTAATTTGATAAGATGGAAACCGACAAAAATGCTGAAGAATACATGATTTATGATATGATATGAAACGATTGATTTTATAAAATCTCTCTGCAAATTAGAAGATAGATTACTTCGCAAGAATTCAGAAGATAGCTTTCATCCTACTTGCCAATTTTACGATGTTGGGGCATATTTTTTGAGTAATTTGATTCGATGTTGAACATTTTTTTTTTTCGAGTTTTTGAGTAATTTCATCGGAGTTGTTGTTGTTAATGATTGTATGACATTGTAAACAAACTTCATATTCATCCTATTTCTTCATCTTTATGCTGAAAAAATTTGTAAATCTCGTTGATAACACATCAAAAAAAAAAACAATTTCTTCATGCATAGCTGTACTCAATTCTTTTACTGCAACTGTTTGTAGAACTGATAATATTTTAATAAGATATCTTCCATATCTCTTCAATAAAAACTTATTATCAAGCATAGAATAATTCCTAACTTTTTTTCTTTCTTTAACTCTCTTGCTGCAGAGTCTCAATTTTTCTAGCTGGTTCGAATTTCGGAAAACTTTACTGCATATAATTTGTTGCTCAGGTTCACTTAAAAATAGAATTGAAGTTTTGATGATATTAAATAAACTCTCAATGATATTTCTGTAATGTCCAGTTTTAATTTTTGATTTAAGGATCTGAAATTTCTCGAGTACTCTCACATAGCAAATGATAGTAATTGATCTGCAAGATCATTAGAAATTACTTGTGGGGACGGCACAAAAGTATTGAGGCCAATGTCTTTAAAATGTATGCGAAAAAAAAAAATGCTTTGAAAATCCAAACAGGAGCCAAAATCAACTGCTTGCCACAAATAATGTTTCGGTGTTCATAATCAATTATATTTATATAAAATACCATATTTTCTTTTATTAGGGATTGTCTAGTGCAGTTTATGAAAAATTATAATATCGTAATCTAAATTTGAGATTGAATTGATGGTTATGTTCATTTAATTGTAACTAAATTTCACCGAAAAATGTTGTCATTTCATCGAATGATGCTGATCAGTTTTAGTTTTCGTTCATTATTTAATATTCTGGTCCATATATATATATATATATATATATATATATATATGTATATATATATATATATTACTTGCAATGATCTTACGAGATACTATTCCGCTAGTGTCCAATTTGCAGAAATATATTTTGCATATTGTCGTTTTTACGTTAAATTTCACGTTCACATATATTTCCATTTGCATATTATCGTATGAGAAGTATCAACTTAAGGAATGATTGTCATTTCAGAAAAAAGAGGAAAAGAATAAGTTGTGTTGGCTGGTGTGAAAAGCATCATGAATGAGGCACAATCAGTTTCCGAAACGGTAGGAAGGATGGAAAATGAGAATTTGATGAGTTGCTTTTGTGAAGGACATTGAATGGCAGACAGTCCCATTTTCCAAACTACGACGAATAAGCAACAGTTCGATTTAGTACCACCGCCTCCGTTAGAAACAGCAGAAAAAGAAAGACAACGTCTTTTTGGTAAGTGATTTGAAATCGAACTTTATGTCGTTGCATTGTGATTTCATATAAGGTTTCCTAAAAATGCAATAATCTGATTTGATCTCTCTACGTCTCTTTTCTATTGCATTTGAACAAAATATTCCGCTCCTTTCCAAATCCACAATTACAAGAAAGTTTACTGCTAAATTTCACTCAACAATTACGTCTTCATCTAATAATTTGAATCTAATCAAGAAAACATTTGTAGAACAAGGCTCTTCAGTTCATCAGTTTGGTGATTTGCCTGAAGTAACAGAAGATGCCGTGCGGGCAGCATTGCGAAATGAGGCAAAACGTCACAAATACTGGAAAGCTAGTGCTGTCACAAAAATGACTATTAATCGGATCGATAATACTGCTTGCTTACATGTAAGCTTACATTATTCACATCGCTATATGTTTAATTATGTATTAACCTAGTTTGATTCTGTGAGCCATTTTAAAAATAATCCGGTGACAGTGGTGAGGAAATTTTTAAAGTTACGAATTTTATTACGCTGTTTAAGCAAGGATAAAATTAGCATTATCCCGAAGATTTTGATTATGTTGGCTCACATTTCAGTAATGATCAAATGCCCTTAACCATCTTTAAATACAAAAAAAGGCTGGCCCAAAATATATATCACAACATATTAAAAGTGAAATAAGCTTAACATATCAATTTACATTATTTTTCCATCAAAATTTGATGGAAAACATTGTTAATTACTCGGGAAAAATCGATTCGAAATGATATTTTGCATTATTGTGTCGCTATTTCTGCTCCCTTAATTACTTTTTATCATGACTTTCGATTAAGATCAAGTCAAAATTCTCCTGTTGTCGCCTTTGTTGATAAAATTTCTTAAAATTTCTTTCATTCATCCAATTGTGAAAGGAGGCAATGTTTCGCAGATAGAAAACTGTTTTTAGTACGCCATGGAAAGCTTCACTGAGATGCGAAGTACGAGCAAAGCAGTAGAAGGTATCACACTTGGACAATTTCTACAGCAACAACAGAGTACTTCTGGCACTGCAAATATAGGCTTAAATCCATGGGACTATGCGATGGACCCATCGGAAGATTTCGTTGAACAGGTTAATTTCCTTTCTGGCGGAGTAGCTTTTGGATAAGCATTCCATAATTATTTAATCCTTTTCCGGTTTAGCTCTCATTAGAATGAAATTTTGTTTTCATAATCTGAAAAGAATAGAAGTATTATAGGTAAAAGTGTTGGAAATGCCAGGCACAAGCGAGCTGATGGCTTGTCATTCTTGTAATGCAGAGGGCCTGACACACTGTTTTTATTGTCGTGGCTATGGTACAGACAAATGCACCTGTTGTAGGTGATAATCTTATATCTCATTAAAATTTAATACAAGAAATATAGGTAAAATTAAAATGACACAGACCGCAGATGCACTGTTCAAAAACATCGATAGTAATCATTTCTAGATACTTCCTGGAAAAGGTACTAAAATTCATTTTCTTTTATGGTGGAAAGTTGCTTAGTAATATTTAGCAAAAGTTCCAGTCATTCAGTAAAGCCTTGCTATGTGATTGACACTTCGTATGATTTTCGAAAATCGGTGACGCTGATCATTAAACTATCAGGCGAAACAATCTTCCGCCCAATTCACGGTGGATTAGAGTGCCAATAGTTTTTAGATATATTAAAAATGTTTAATAATAAATTGCATACGTTGTTTATTAATTTAACTAATTTCGTTGTTTATTAAGTTAATCACGATTGCAGAGGAACGGGTATGAAAGCAGGAGTTGCTCACCCGGCCATTTATACCCATCCGATGGTTGCTGCTTTTCCTCATGTTGGTTTTTAATACTTTAATTTTACCAAAAATTGCCATTAATTTTTTGCAATTTATTCATTAATTTTACCAAAAATTGCCATTAATTTTTTGCAGTTTATTCACTTATTCTTTTTTTTTAAACCATAGATTTGCTCTTGCAATTACTGGATGAAACAGCTGATATATTATTAGAGTAGCAATATTAACAGTTGTAAGGACTGATCTACTTTCAGTCGGACTTGAGTCGAGGTTATCCAAGTTCAGGTACTGCTGTCGTACGGCCTCCATCAGGAGGTTTGGCATATGGCGTAGGTACACCAGTCCATTTTATGACCCGAGCTGGAGTTCCGCCGCCCGGTATCGGCCAACACGACTTGTGTCACTTTTGTCAAGGTCGTGGCATTCGAGAATGTTCTCGTTGCAAAGGACATGGAAAGAAACCGTGCTCAGCATGCGGTGGAAGCGGCAGTATACGAACTTACATCAAGTTACGAGTGCAGTTGTAAGTTGACTCGTGATACTTTTTCTATTCATAACCATTTTGCAACTTTAGGCTAAGTAAACAGATTTATTCTATCAGATGTGCGAATAAGTCTCAGAATTTATTCTGTTTGCAGTGCCGCTGAACACAGTGATTATTATAGTCCCTGCGATATACCTGAGAAAATGCTATCAAAAGTTAGCGGGCAGGTGATAATGAGTGAATGTCAACCCTATGTATGTTTTCTGCGGAAACTATATTTCCTAATTATTTATTTTATTAACCAGCAAGTTTGAACAACAAGTGGTTAAAATGACGACTAATAAATCTCTTTCAGCAGTTCGTATTTAAAGCCATGCTAGTAACATATGAAATGTTAATGTTAAATGGCTGGAAAACCCTACTAGTTTTCCTAGCAACCTCGAACTTAATGAAGTTGCAGTACGATATACTGTTTCAGGTTTTGCCTCTAAAAAAGTATCCCGTACAGCAAATCAATGAAATAAGCCGACAGATGTGTGCAGCACATTTGCAAAAATGCATCGGTAGATGTCGCATTATAAAGGTAAGTTGTATAAAGCATACATTTTATGTAAATAAGCTCGTAATCGATTCTTACCTACTGCAACACTTCATTTTGGCAATGCAGCAACTATACGCTGCAGATGATTAATCTTCAAAAATTTCGGGAGTTAAACAATCCATGATTTGATTTTGGCGATGCAGTAACTGTACGCATGGGAAATCAAACTGTGGATTGCTTAATTCCTGAACTTCCTTGAAGATCGGTCGTCTTCAACGTGAGTTGTTAATTTAATCATATAAATAAACTTAGACCATGGCATACATACTTAATGTTTTTACTGCTTCATACATTTATCATTACGATGATTTACTCTTGATGATTCTCGATATGCGGAGTTAAAAAATTTTATATGATTAATTTCTTATTGTAAAGTGAAATTAACAGCAACGACATTATTTGGAAGCGATCCCAGTGGCGAAAATACACTATCAACTTGGTTCACGAGAAGGGATATTCTGGATATATGGGCTTGAACATTATTGCTATGTACCAAATTACCCATCAAAATGCGCTCTGATATGAATCCTTTGCAGCATTTATTATCAATATAAGATATCTGTATTCTAATTATCATTACTTGATATGGCTTTTTTAATAAAGGACTGTCGGCTCAGCACAGTATCACGAAAAATTCCAGACTAATTCTCATTTACTTCAGAGTTGCAGAAAGCCTGCTAGGCTTGAGATGCTGATGATATGTGACCACAAAGGTCCATCAAAAGCAATTAGCTGGAAAGATCGAATGTAGATGAGTCAAGAATATGGAAAATCAACACTGAAGCAGTACAAACATTGAATTAGTATTAAGAAGAGCGAGAAATAATTTAAAGAAAAAAGTTCAAACAGCAAAAGTTTTCTGATGAATCTGGCGAGTGAGTCGAAATAATGCCGGAATATAAACAATTATAGATAGTTAGATTAACATAGCACGAAAAATTTCCTTTCTATTGCACAGAAAAAATAGATAAAACATAAAAAGAAAATGTCATGTTGTCACTGCTGGTGAAGGTTCACATGATCATTATATTTCTTATTTTCCTTCAGAAAGAAGTCCTGAAAAAAACAAAATGGAGTTTGGATTAGGTGGATTCTCATGCTTGGTGGAATTGGACATACGAAGATTTTCCCCTGTCATATCCATCATAGGAGATGAGTAGTAATATAAGTACAAATTTCATCAATTCGAGGTGTGTTCTCAAGTCAGAGCTCTCGAGTAAGGCAAAGAGACTCAAGCAAAAGAAGAAATAAGAAGATAGTGCTGGCACATACAAATAAACCTTATAAATTAGCGTCAGGTTTTTTTTTTTTTTAAACTTTTTAAAATTGAAAAATGCAGAATACTCACTATATTCATAGTGCGATACAACTCTATCGAGTGGATCAATTTTTCCTCTTTTATTCCATCCCGAATAAGAAAGACCAGTAAGCAGGTGAGCTGATTTCCTAGTTAAGGAGAATACTGAATTTTTCCAGAATACAGTCCATGAAGATGTATAATAGTTGAGACTTATTTTTTCATCCAAATCAATATTTTCAATTTCTTGAACTCGCTGTATCACTCTAAAATAATGACTGAGGGATTTACGAATGTATGCTATGAAAGGAAGTCTTTTTGCATAGGAAAGAGGATAAAAAGTTAATTTTTCTTGCAGTGGAATTAATTTTTCATAAAGCTGTTGAAAAGAGAACGGAGAGATTGAAGATACAATTTCTTCCAAACTGATGTAGAGTGATGGAAAATTTGACTTCTCCGATCCTTCCCATAACCCATTCTGATTCCGAGAAACCAAGACGTGAAGCATCAGCAACTCCAGCAAGCAAACAAAATAGCACAATATATCTGGCCCAGCAATTACTGGTAATCAGCCAAATTACTACATAACTGATACCACATAATTTTTTAAATTTGCCAAGAGCAGGCTCATTTTCGAGTTGCAAACATGCCATGTACTCCAGCTTAGGCGGAAAGAGGAAGGGGAGTGATGGAAGCTAGGCTTTGGTAAAAGAAATATTGGGTATTTTATGGACAGTGGAGTATTGAGGTGAAGGAATAATAGTGGAGCTCTTCTCCGAAGATGAAAATCCGAAGTTTTCGGGCGGTTGTTGGTTGCTTTTAACTTCGAACTGATTTCTTTATTTTTTTAAGGAATATCGCGTTACGAATGGGATGTTTAACGTTCTACTGATTGCTTACTTATTATTGTATTTTACGAAAGCCATAGAAGGTGGCGACATTTCGGGACAAGAAAATGCAACAAGCAGTAAGAGCAGCTGGCCTGCACACGCAGGTTTGTCGGATTTTATGTCCATTTTTGTCATCAGATTGTGAATTTACTGAATGAGAAGATTTAAAAAGGAGATGAGAATTGCTAGATATTCAGATTGATTTTCAGTTTGAACTCTTCTTCAGGAGATATCTCACTGTTTGTAGCTTTATGAGATTCTTAGTTACAATATAAAATAATAAACGACTCAAAAATATCCGGAGAGTTACAGAAATTTAAAATGAGATTTGTAAAGTCTCTTCTGTTATATCTTAGTTGAGTTTTTCTGGTTTAGACCAGTGCTTGTTTGTATGATTTAGAAAAAATCGGGTAAATTGTTCAGCTTTCCTTTTTTCTTGCAGTTTTGACAACAAATATGTATTGTGAGTATCCGAAAGATGCTTTCCAAGTACTAATCAATAGACAGTGTCCCGCTACACACCCATTTTGTGTCATCGATTTGCCGTTTGATATATTGCTCAATCAGAGGTATAGATGTTCCACAGGTTAGCAATCATTTTACATGAACTAGTTATGCTTTGTGTTTCAAATGTAGATCGTATCTGTCTTTTGTGTTGAACAGTAACAAAATTTTATTTAATGCTTTATATGATTAATTTATTGTTAATTTTGTTACTCTCCTTTTATTCTAGTTCACTTCAGCAGAGCAATATTTAAATAAGACAGAATTAGTTCAGTATACAAATAGTTTTCACTAAATGACATGCATTTAAGCTCCACGTCGAGCAGATCTCATGGTACATTTGATGAATTCATCACAGTTGCTGGTAGAAATAAACAATGACAGTGAATTATATGGTGGCCATTCGAATTGTATGTTAACTGCATTTTATTCGCCAGATTGTGCATTTAGCATGCGAATGGTTTCCTATCTATATCAACTGCCGCGTATGTATCCTCGATTGCATATTGTTGCCATTGATGCAAGAGATCATAGCAAGTAATTTTTTTGTTGAGAATTCAAGATTTATGCTATGTATGGAAGATTAAGCAGTTGTTTGATTCCAGTTTGATTTAATATTTATATCATCAATTCCAGATTAAATAGTCGGTATGGGATCATCGGAACACCTACGATTTTATTGTGGGTCGATGGTAGCGTAGTTTCTCGTATGGATGAGGCACCTTTCTCATTGAAAGCTTTCAGAAATTATATAGAGAAATGGACGGATCTTGAATTAGAATATGTGCCAGGTGTGGAAAACGAAAGTGGTTTGGTTGAAAATATAGGTATGTTCTCAATGGTTTTTAATTATATTCAAATTTCATTGAGAAATGCGCACAAGAAATATGTACTTATAGTTATTTACATGAAAAATATCCATGATTATGATGTTATCAATTCTGCTTGTTTTCGAGATTTTTTTTTCTTTTTTTCTGAAATACTGTTTTAGAATTTCACAAGTCAAGCTTCGATTGGTATCTTTGCGTATCGTGGTGCTCTTTTGTTCTAAGCATTGCTTATTTCTTCATGAATTCGAAATACGGGAAAGCTTTCTGGGAAACAATTCGAATAAATTATATTCATGTAAATCAGGCTCAGCGATAACCTTTTTTGTCATACTAAAGTAATGTTCAAACCATGTGATTGTTTTCAATGACTTTATGACAGGAATGTTTCTCATTAAAGTTACGGTAAATAACTGACTTCATGAGTTCATTTCTTCTACCAAAAATTTCTTTCAAATGACTATTGAGATTCTTGAAAGTTTAAATTCATTAACTTATTAGAAATAATCCATTTCTGTATACAAAAGTTCTTTCTTTGTCAAATTCGCACTGTGAGTGCAAGGAAGATAGCTTTCTCAATTATAGGTCATTTCATACTAGAAACAAAATAAAGCTTGGTATCTCAGGGATAGTCGACTTTTAATTAATAATGATGTAAAAAATACAAATTTATTAGCCGAATAGAAATGGTTCATCTATTTCTGCATTTCTAAGGCATATAGAAAATGACTTTATATCGTTTTAAATTATTCATGAGACATTCTTGAATATCATTCAATGTCACATATTATCCCGAGCGCAGTTTCTTCATAATATGGAAGGACTGCAACTTGAAAACCAAGAGGTAATCCAATAGATCCCCGGAAAGTTGGATTATTTGCATCACAAATAATATTTTCATAAAGGAACAATTTATCGGAAGTGTTTTCAACAATGCGCTTTCAAAAAAGCTATATTTTTATATTTTTTTTAAACTAAAGCGACTAAATTATTGCAGTACTTTTTTAAAATAGAGAATGGAAGGAGAGACAGCCTAATTTTTGTTCAGTTGTTATTGAAAATGACAAATTAAATCGATACAATGTTTTGAATTGGTTTTTGTTTTTTAAAAACTAACCATCAAAAGCTAGTTCTCATCTCACTCCTGCATAGCAATTCCACTGAATAGCTCACAGCAATTTTAAAGCAACAAAAACAAAAAAAAAAACATCTCCTATTTCCACTTTTCCTTTTTACTCTCTCCTTTCAAAATAAAATAATAATGTACTGCAAGATACTGTTGCCAGTAAAAATCACAAAACATTTAGACTGCGTAATTCACCAGGAATATCTGCTTATTAATTATTATGGATTAATAAGAAATTATCGAAGTATGAAGCGTCCTTTTTTTTTCTCCTTTATTTCGAGACTTACCAGACTAAGCGTTCTGTTGTACTATACCTTTTATCAATTTATATTCTTCTCATATAATGTCATGAGAGAGAAAAATAAACGAGCAATAAACTAAAATTTAGAAATCTATCATTCTAACTTTCTTGTCAGTTCTTCCCGAATTGTAAATTTGTACTTCAGATTTAGATGTGATAAGCCGAATAAGCTGGAAGAAAGTTAATCAAAACTTCTTTGTTGAAACAATGTATACATATCTTACCAATCCATTCATAAACATTCTATTTGTGTATCATGAACAGATAATCTGCACTGATGTTGCTCAAATTACCGCTTCAAGAAAATATTTGATCTTTTGATTCAGTCATAAAGTCATTTGCATCAAAATTAATCGATCAATAGATAGTGCTAATCATGCAAAACATATAATGAACATATTTTATGATCAACCTGTTTTTTTATTGAAGTAATAACCACACAGTTATATTTTCTATGTGGTCATTTTGGTTTCATTAATTTGGTAAATTTTCTTCTGTTGTATTTTAAATTATGAAGAAATCGAACTTTGATCTCAGTCGCAAACTTTTTAGATTGAATTCCATACGATTGATTATGTTTGAAATTTATATTTAATTTACAGTCTTACTTCAATATATTTAAAAATTTGGATCTGTAATTTAATCCTTGCAATCAAAATTCTTGAATACGTCGTTTTACGTTATCTGTTCATCCTGAAAACGTTTATGTCTATCTGTTAATTTGCGTAATTTATTCACGTGTGAAAATATAAAAGCATTCAGAAAACCTTAACAAATATTCATCAACATTTTCTTCATTAAACTTGATTTCATTTGCTTGTTTTGGAAGGCCAAAGACTTCTCTTGAGCCTAAAAATTGTTTTTTAGCATTTTCCCTCGGGATTCTTCTTATGACGAGAAAATTCAAATTCACATTAAATGCCATTTTCCTATTCGTAAAAAACGTGATCATTTAAATGGTCTGAAAAATTCTGTAATTAAAAATTTTGAAGTGCTACTACATGAAAAGTTAGCAATTTGAAGCAAATTTAAATGAAGTAATTAAAGCAACGTCAATATGATATTTTTAAATTTGGGAATTTCAAAATTGAAATAGTCGTAGTAAATTCAGCATTGGATTTAAAAGATTTGAGACCATTAAGTTGAATTTCTTCTCCCCATAATTTCATGCCAATATACTGATTTTTAATCTCTAAAACAAGAAATCTGGCTCCAATAATTACTGCAGGACATCTTATTGTGCAGAGTCGATCCGAATTAACATTAGTAAATAGTGAAAGTGAAATTACCAAGTCGTGAAATTCCATGAGGGTCAGATAAAATAAAAATCTGTCATAGTCCAGTAATATCTGACAATTGGGATTTGCATGATCTTTTGTGTTGAATGTTTGATTTTCATGATATCACTACAATTTTGAGGATAGCTTTGGATAGTTTAAATAATCTTTGCTTCAATAAGTTGATTGTGTATGTTAAATTTGTTTCGAAATTCTTAGCATTTCGATAGAAGGTTATAAATTTGAATTCTAATCGATTAAATTTGAATTTTCTAATAAAATTATGCCTGTAACACGCTGAAAATCTTGGAGCTATCTTTATGGATCTGACTAGTTTTGTTTATTTGTCAGTAATCATTGCTTTGAGTTAATTTATACTTTCAAATAAATGTATTAATTATACCAATCCACAGTAATAACTAATTCTGATCCCATTATGTTGATTTCTCAGCAAAAACAATCTGTCTTTCAACGAAATTTACGCAATATTCATTCTTTTGATGGAATATGCTTCGAAAATATTCTAGAATATGACAATAAAAATTTATAATTAATTTAAAATTAAAAATCTGAAAACAATTATCAAAATCAAACATATGTGCTTTTGTGAGGTGGAATAAATAATGAAGTAGAGCAATCATTTGAGACTGTTAAAACTATTATTAAAAATATTTTTTTAACTGTTTGAATCTGTGAAGGAAAGGGAAAGTTGAATTATTCAAATTTATTTTGGTAAAATAGCAAGAAAACAAATAGGTTCTGCAAATGAAAAATATCAAAAAAAAAAAAAAATTTTTAATCCTAAACTGAAAAAAATTTATAATTTCATTTGATTCTTTATTTTGTAAGTTTTCATTCCAAGAATCTGCTTTTTTAGTTTCACACCTTACAGTATAAAAATTATTTGATTATTGGACTAAACGATTCGGTTCTTTCTTTTTTTTAGCTAGCAAAGTAAAGTTTTTTTTCCATATCCACCTTCTTGGCAGGCCTTAACTTACCGCAAAATATATGTTTTTATTTTCTGAATTTTATTTCGAATCAGGCAATATAGAATTTGCAGTCTTTTTCAAACGGAAAACTTACACGGTTCTTTGAACATTCCACCCGAATAATTTTTATTTAAATTAGTCTTATCACATTAGATATGAATCGAACATTCTAAGCTAAAAATATTTTCTCAGAAAAGGATTAATTTGAAATTAAAAAAAAAATTTTATGGATATGAGGTAGGCAAGTTTTCAAAAATGCAAAAAAAAAAGAAAAAAAAAAACTATTTCTACAGATAAATTAGAAGTGATAAAAAATAGTTGAAAAATCTATCAATATTTTATAGATGCAATTTGAAAAAAGGCCAACTTATTTTGCTGAGCACTAAATTAAATTTCCTCAAAATCCAAACGCTTTTAAGAATATGATTTTCAATGAAACTGATTACGATGATTAATGTCCACAGTGATAAAAGATGTCTAAGATGTCCAATGATTGATGTTTGAATGATTAATGAGCAATGGAATATATTACGAGGATGTCTGAAAATCAATTATTATTTCGATTTCACGGGATAGAAGAGAAACCAATTCCGAAAAGGCTTCTCTTCACTTTTGACTGCCTGATTCGAAAAATAAAAGGGAAAATTGAAATAAAAAAACCATTATCACTATTAATCATGAGATGAATTTCTATTTTTTTTTCACATGCATAAATAAAATTGTTTTATTAAAATAGAATAAATAGCCAGTTGAAATTAAAATAGCCTCCTTGACGATCCTAATCCAAGTTCGAGTTTATTGTCTAATTCAGACCGTATTGTGTCATTCTACCATTATTTCTTAGAATTTTAGTTCCAGGCTTTTGTTTCAGCAAGCATTTTCAATGAAATTATAGAGCAAAAAACTGTTGGAATTGAATTAAATTGATGAAAAATGGTTTAGAATTGATATCCAACTTTGCAGTATTATAAATTGTAAATCTGTGATCATTAACATAATATCCAACAAACTATTACAATTCGCTCAATGATTTCTTCGAAAAAATGATGAAGTTGTAGGGTAATGCAGAATCGTGACCAGAAAAGGGCAATGAAGTTGTTAGGATATTATTGAATTATGACCCAAATAATGGGCCAGGAAAGATATAGCCTATTTTATGGTATAAACAGAAGAAGTGAAATTTCCTTTCAGAGTTAAAGAAAATTATGGATTGAAAAATGCATATTAGTAAACATGAAAAAATCTAAATATTGAAATGTAATTTCCATGTTTATCATACATGGGTCATTTTTTACTTCAGTCTAAATACATACTTGTTGACAATAACAGCCTTTCATCCAAATAGGTCTTTTGTATTTATTAAAAAAGGATCATTATCAATATCAGGAATGAACTATTATAGATTACATTAACTAATTATGATCTTCGAACACTCACGTAAATAGAACTTAAAATGCGGTCTCCGCCTCTGAATTATTCTTTACTTTTGAATTTTCACTTCGTCTTGCAGAAGAGAGAATTTATGCATGCTGAATTTCGTTAACTTCGTTAGCGATCTCGACTGTTACCGCTTATTGATGTTGTAATTCCATATTCTAAGCCAAGCTCATTTAACATTTTAACATCGTTGTGCTATAAGCTTTTTTTTTTTTTTTTTAAATTTAAAATAATGAATATGACATTCTAGGATAGTAATAGAATAAAAGAAATATTGAAAGAAACATTTTTTAAGTGAATTAATTCTTTTTGATGCTTAATTTGTTACAGCATTAAAAAAAAAAGCAATTATTAACATTAATATCTTTTTTAATACTTTTATTTTAGACCAACTTTTATATTGCTTTTATGTATCATTTCTGTATATGTCAGATAAAATAAACAGTAATTTATAAATTTTGCTTAATTGATATATTTCTAAATGATTATTATCATAGAAATTGTAAGTTTATGGCCGATATTTTGTTCAGTCATTTTTTTGATCCAAATTTTCAACACTGCAAATATTTTACTCATTCACTTTAGTAGATAAATTAACAAAACATTTGATTACAATGCTTGAATTGATTTGAAGAAATTCAAATACGATATTTTGCGGGAAATTTAAGCTTTTTTTCTCTAGAATTCATTCATTCAATGAATCCAAAGAAGGGTTGGGGTTCATAAACCGTGGCAAACAGAAACTCAACATCGCAAAGTTGTTCAATTTTGCTTAGTTGATGAGTCCAAGGTAAACTTTCAAGCTACCAACTTGCTAACTAGTCAAACCATCCATGCTATATATGTTTGTAAGGGAATTTTAAAAGAAATTTAATCCAGAAATCGAGAAGTATGAGACATATTACATTACTATTCACTATTATTTACACCGTTGCGGGACAAATGACATTCACCGACAACTGGGACAAACGAGCATTACCAAACTTATTTCGAGGATGGCAACGAGACGATCTGTATGTTTTTTTTTTTTTTTAATTTTATCTCCCTAAAATCAGACAAAAAACTTTTAATTAGAGCCTAGAAAAGTTCGCTTTAGTTTGAAGGCTTTTATCCGGAAATCGAACAACTGCGGATTGTGAAGAGAGGACCGCGACTGACTGATAAAAGTTTATTAGATAAAAAAGAATCATATTATGAAGCATTTTTTTTAAATTTTATACTTTTTTATTGGCTCTACATTTTTCAAATCTCATTCATATTTCAGTCATTTTCGGGAATCTCAGAATGGATAACTGATTAATTCCATTCCCATTAGCAATTCCATTGTACATTAAAATTAAGTGAAAATTAGCTTTACTATAATATTTTGAAGAAAATAGATTTCGAATCACTGGCACTTTGGTAAGTCGCTGGTAGACCAATCTCGCAGGACTACTCGAATATATTCTGTGAATTCTGGAATAGATAATATAATGAATTTACATATGAAACAAAATCAATATGTTCCACTCTCTCTTATCTTAAGTAATAAAGTTTTATTTTAAATAATAACGAGAAATGAATTTAAAATACTTAGATTTTCAGACAAGAAAGAAAAGTCGAGAATAATTTTAGGACGATTAATGAGGCATGCAGCTGGAATATTATCGCCGAAATTATCAGAGAATTGAAGCAAATCTATAAAAGACAAAATGAATTAATAAATTTGATTGATCGATGTAGCGTTCTGGAGCATCCTGTATTTGTCAAAGAAGGGTAAATTGCGATTTTTTTTGTGTCAGATCTTATCCACAGTGTTTTTCTTTCTAACTGTCAAATATTCATTTAGTAGTTATTATCATTAATTTCGGAAATTTCAATAAATGGTATAAATTGTCTGCATCTTTTCAATCCAAAAATAATTTTCTTCAAGTGCAAATGAAGAATGATAGCAGAATTCAACGTTTATTCACGTTTTCCTACAAATTATTGGTTTGATAGCTTAAAGGAAGAGTTCAATCTCTTTTTGTAAGGCATTGGGTGAAATAATGGAGATCTTTATAGAGTCGTATCTGACTGCAATTCCATAATTATCAGCAAATAGACTATGATAAATAATCAGGCAATCCTTTTGATTCTGATGATTGTGACATCAAAAATTTTCTTCGATTCAAACGAGACTGTGATGCTTCTCGAAGAATTGATGCATCTGTATCAGGTTTTATACAAATTACTATTCGGACAACTCAGGTAGTTTAAAGTCTGGGAGATTTTGAACTCTCTGGAGGCTTGTAGATGTAAGAGAATTGTCCCAATATGTTTGCATTATGGCAAAGCTACATGTCAGCTTGGAGACACACAAAACAACTTTAGGACAACCAAACTAACAGAACAAACGGATTATTCTGGAATTATCATGATAAGTGAATGAAATCTCAAATGAGACATGACCTCATACATTACCATTCTTTCATCAAGTCTTAGTCGATGTTGAATTTCAAATAATGAAGGATTATGTTTTATTTCCACATAATACAAAATCAGTATTAAAATAACAAAACAATTTTATTCTCAACGTATGCAAAATTTTCAACATTAGCAAATTATTACAATAAGAAAATACGAAAATGATTTTAAATAGCTTAAAAAAAAAAAAAAAAAAAAGGTCAATCGCTGTGGTTGGTGAAAGTGAACCGCATAATACTGCGGTATTATATCACGATAATATCATGAAACAGTTCGAGATATACAGCAGCTGTTTTATAATATTCTTGCTAGAGAAGCATATATATAGAGTACGTAATTATAGATGGATTCCTACGCCTCTAAATCTAAGAGAAATAATTATTTACTAGTATGTTCTTGAAATATTATATTCGCATAATAATGCGAAAAGAAAGGCAGTATAGCATCAAAAGTTCCATTTGATAACCAATTGATTAAACAATGAAGGAACGCTGCCATCGACATATGAAGTATCATTAAAAAGAACAAGTTTCTCTTTCTAAAAGAGTATAAAAGTTTACTCCCAGTTTTCGTTCATGCGAAAGAAAGTGAAATATTACATGGAAAAACGAAAAAAACCAGTACTAATTCTTTTATTGAAGGTTAAAAATGCACTTCAACCAAAAAGTGTTTAACTAGAAAAGTGGCAGTCAAATCAGAATTTTAGTACTGAACAGATGACTTCAAGCTTAACTAGTTTCGGACAAATACACACAACTATCACATAAAAAGAAATAACTACGGAATGATTGCAAAACAAGCATCACTGAGAACTAAAAAATACCATACTGTTTCCTGGACAATGGTTACAGTATCCAAAATTTGTTTAATTTCTTCTTAAATAGATCCTGTAAAGTTAGATGCATCAACAATCAATTCAAACGCAGTGCTGATTTACAAAAATATCCACAAATTATTTGCATTGTTTTTAATATCAACGCCCAATATTTGGAACCCATTTGTAAGTGCCCGAAAATACAAAACCATGCTTTATCATCATTTCATCTGCCTCAATCGGTCCACGACTAAAATTCAAAAATTTCAAATAATGGAAAATCAGTGTAACAAAGTGAACTTTTCGTGAAAATAAAGATTCTTCAGTTTTCCGAGTGTATCTCCAATGGAAGTATATAAATTCGAGCCAAAATCATGCAAAAAACATTATAGAAATGGTATGTCTTAAGCAGAGACTAGCTTAGCTCATGAAACCTGAAGTGAAAGTGATCGTGAGTTAGTACGTGCATAAATAAATTGCAGAAGACAAAAGTTCAATTAAATCGTGAGTACGACTTATAAAAAAGTAATTCAAAAAAGGAAATTCACCTTCCAAAAACATAATTGGCAGGTTTCATCCTTTCTTTTTCAACTTGCTTTAATAAGGGCGTAAATATTCTCCATGACTGTTCCAATTCATCAGTTCGAACAAAATCTATTTGAGAACCCATAATTACCTCTAGAAAGAGTCGTTCATAAGCATCAGGAAGACGAATATCCTGAAAACAAAGACTAGCAATCCAATGTTCCAAAAGTATTTATAACAAATCATTTCGTCTCTTCAAAGGCTTTGTTACAACAAAAATGTGAAGATTGAAATTAAAGACCACAAAACAAGGCGTGCAACAGATGAAATATAACAGTAATTACTTTATATCTATATCCGTAAGTAAGATCAAGTTCAGTTTCTTCGACTGAAAAACCCATCCCAGGTTTCTTTGACATTAATTTGATATAGACTGCCTCATTTGGTTGCACTCTTATAACCAATTCTGTTCTTTTCAGTTGTCCCTCAGGGTAAATATCTCCCGAAACTTCCTTGAACTGTATTCGTACTTCCGCTTTACTTTCATTGAGCGCTAAAAAAAAGTAAAACTCGAAGAACGACAATTTAATTCTCACTTATAACTTATATAGCCTTCCACCTTCTGCCGTTCTTTTGAACCTTTACCTTTCTTCAACGATAAAAACTTTCAATATTTTGGAATGTATATCACAGCAAATTGATATATGACGAGAAAATTAGCACCTCCAGTTACAGCCTCTTCAATATTCGGAAGTGACAACGCTGAGAGGAATATAGCACTCACAGACAATAAGTTCATCGCCTTCACCTAAATCTTATCATGACTGAAAAGAATCTTAACCTTTTCCACACCTCAGAATGAAAGGAACACCATCCCAACGTTCATTATTTACTTTTAAGACTGCCAATGCATACGTTGGTGTCACTGAGTCCTCGGGTACATCTTTATCATCGCGATAGCCATAGCAAGCTTCTCCACCTGCAAATATAAAATATTTATTTTATGCTTACATCGAAGAAAATGTTGTCTAATTAAATGAAGTAAATTACTTGTTGCTTTAGGATCACTAACATACTGCCCAAGAACCACATCCTCCACTTGCACTGGCTTGATACATTTCATAACTTTGACCTAAAACAATGGCAAAAATTAATAAAACCTAATAATAGGTCCAGAAAGACATAAAAAAACTTCTCAAAATAAATCCCCAAAATAACTACTAATATTTCTGGAAAATTCTCAGTATTATTCAAAAGGATTTCACTTTTACATTCACGCTTAATTCATTTAATCCAAAAGATATCATGTAATCCGGAATGAATTCTTTCACAGTTATGTTTTTTTGTTCTGAACAAATATAACATATAGTTAAGAGAATCATTGAAAAACAAGAAGATCCAATCTTGTTAAAAGTCCACCAAATCTTAATAACAATGTTTTTGTACTGTCATTCAGGATAAATCTCTTCCACAAAGCCAACGAGTGAAAAGTAACCCGACGCTCGCTCAGGAGTCTACAAAAAATGAAAGTCTGAGCAGCACAACTGCCCGATTTCACAAGGATTTCGTTTTTAGCAGATGGAATTGAATGAAACCAACAAAGTTATCGTAGATAAATGTTTGAAAACGGAGATGTTCCAGACAAAATAGTGTAATGTGCGAGCATGCAAAAACATTACTTTTTCATCACGAATATCCTCGGCATCCAGACTAGCAGGTTTCTCCATAGCAACTAATGTCAGAATTTGCATTAAATGGTTTTGCATTACATCACTGAAATGAAGAGCAAGCAATTTCAAAATCTCAACATTTCTAGAAGAGATAACAAATTTAACAATATATACATGAAACATTGTGATATGCACGTTTAATTATTTGAAAATTTACCGTATGATACCACTTGTATCAAAATATCCTGCGCGGCCTTGCGTTCCAAAATTTTCTTTGAACGAGATCACAATAGCTGCTATATTGTCACGGTTCCACGAAGGGTTAAAGATCCTGTTCCCAAACCTAAAGTCCAATTAATCTTAATGATGACAACAATAAAAATTCAAATGGTGTGAAGGATTTCAAATAAAGATATTTCTTTTCTGGCCGATTTTGACATCTTTGTTTCCCAGAAAATGGCAACAATGTTAACACAAGACAATCCAATAGGAATTTTTCTTCCTCAATTTTCTGCTTGATACTGTTACACTATGCTGAGAATAAAAAAGAAATAAGAGGAAATGCTTGATACTAACCTAAGAATCATAAGGTTTTGAACCATTTCTTTGCCGAGATAATGATCTATACGATAAATTTGGTCTTCCCGGAACAAACGTTCGAGATGTAAAGACAATTTTGCGGAAGATTCCGAATCGAAGCCAAAGGGTTTTTCAATGATGATACGCGTCCAAGAACGCCTGAAAAAAGTCACCGAAAATCTCTGAATAAGGAAATCCTGATAGTATCACATGTACTAAAGTAATTAAAAACTAATTTAGATATTAAAACAGAAATCAAAAAATAAGCTGAATGAAAAAGTATGTCATTCAACTAATTCTTTAGAAGAAAGTAAGTAGCATTTAGTAGAAAACAAATAGAACATTAATTCCTGTTTTCCAGGCATTCAGAAGATAAAATCATGAAGAAGAGTGGTCTTTTCAGGAAACACAAGAAAGTCAATGACAATCAAGACAGGATGAGAGTAGAAAATTACGCTTGTGATCAAGTCTACTTTTGAGGAACGAACCAAGAAATACATTATATACTCACCCGTCGTCTAAACAGTTCTTACTTATTTGAAGCGTGACATCTTCAAAAACTTCAGGAGGCAAGGCGAGATAATATAGTCTGTTCACTGGTGCTGCAACTTACATTTCATGAAAAAGGTAAATTACAGACGAAATGGCTTTGAAAATTTGAAACCCTGCCTTTTACAAAGATACAATTGAAAGAATTAAATACTGTATTTTCTATCATAATATGTAAACTAGCTGGATTTAACACAATCAGGTGATATGTGCGCAATAAAATTATCAAATTATGTAATCTACATTGGTTGAGGAATTTCATCCTGTGAAGTGTGAACCATGAAGGCATTCTTGCTGCATTCTGAATGAATGAAAATAAAAATAAAAATGAAAAACAAGAAAATAAAAACTTACCTCCATCGCAAGACTGCTGGATTCTTTTGATGAAATTCTGTAGTTCAATAAAACCAGAGCACTCATCATACTTACCACGAATGTATGAACAACGCGATATAAATTTATCAAACTTTGCCTCTTCACCAGGATGAAGCTGAAATGTATTCCGTTAGATGATTATGTATGGCAAAATGAATGTTGGAAATTAAGACTGTCAACCGAGTAATATCCTTAATTTTAATAAAAGATGGTCTAACAGTCATCGTTCACACACTGTAGATTTTAGCAAACATTATATTTAACGGTAAGGAAAAAATAATTAGCAACATTTGTGGCAATCAAATAGCCTTAAGTTTAGTAGAAAATTAGTGGGAAAAAAAAAAGTTCTTGCAGTTAATGCAAAAAGAGGAACTGCTCGAAGCAAACAAAATTCTTAACAAAGTAACCTTGCATTTTTCAATAAATTTTCCTTTCAGCGAAGCCATTGTCAAATTAGATCGTGCATAACCGACGAAGGAAATATTATTTGGCAATAAAGAATCACGATAAAGCCACCAAAGTGTAGGATATATTTTCTTCCTGGCCAAATCACCCTAAAAAAAAACAAATCTATCAACAATGGGGCATAATGAAAACTTACCTTAGTGAATTTCTTTGCTAACTATCTTGCAACATAAATCTTGAAATATTAAAGGATAAAGTAGGTCAAGCTGACACTTCAAGCTATGCATCAAATAGCTGTCTATATTGCAACTGATTTCTTCTCTATGTTAGATAGAATAACTGGATCAATTTGAATACTAACAACTTACCGAAGCACCGAAAATAACGAAAACATATGGATCGGTGTTGACACTTCCCATAGACTCTTTCAGGAAGTTAACCAGCTCCATGCTTAAAGGAGCAGATAGCGAATTATTTCGATCTAACGTTGGAGAATTTTCGTGTGACATCTTCGTCAGTTTTGCGGCACTGAAATAGGAGTTTTTGTAATGAAGAACATTTGAAAATGGAAAATGATGGATGGTAAAATAGTCCGAACATAAATAATCAAGTATAAACAAAGATATATCGACATAAAACATAATGAAATAAACGGATCCAAACAAATGTCGAATTTTTTGCACCATGCTATGAAGACAGTACTTTTTTCTCATACAGTATACCGAAAAATATTCGAAGATGAGAGAATTGAAAAGGCATTAAGCATCAATTCATTCCCATGTACATTTGTCAAATTCATGATTTTTCTTTTCCATTAATTATTGAATTCACATTTCTAGTTGTTCGCGTTTTGTTAACATTGCCGAACTGTTCTTTTGTATATACAGAACAGTATTTAAATAAGAATGAGAGAAACATCTTGCCATAGGTTCCAATTGCATCTATTACAACTGTTTCAGAACTCCGTTCAAAAAATAAAAGTCCGCGAGATGATTTTAAATCAGACAAAAAAGAAGATGCAAACTTGTTGGAAGCAGAATAAAAAAAAAAAAAAGACGAAAAAACTTAGTATTTTCATACTTCCTAGAATTACGGAAATTTCAAGTTATGCTTCATCATTTCAGAACTCTCCTGTTAGAGTTTTAAAACAGGAAGTAAGACATGAGAAGAGATGAAGTCTATTCTTTTTGAGCTCTGCATGACAAATAAACAAAAATAAGCAGTAAGCGATACGAAAGCTTCTAAAAATGGAAAGCGTTACCGATGAAAATCATTAATTTGCATAATTTCAGAAGTAGAGACACTGATACAATGTACAGTAATACAAACCAGTTTTTCCGTTAAGTGGTATTTCTAACTGCTTTCTGTATCTGCAACAACTGTCGAACAGGTTGGAATCTGAGCCAGAAAACTGACAGTAAAAAAAAAAAAAATCTTATTTTTTGAAATACTGATTTGTCAACCAATTTTATTTAGTACGTGCAATGGTATGCAAAAGAAAAATGAATAACGAAATGATTTCATTTTAAACAATGCGAATAAAAAACAATATTCTATTACTTTCTTACTTAAAATACTTAAAACTATCAATGATAGATACTTACTTTAAAACTAAATTTCCTCCCATCCAATTGTCATCCTTTTTTCCGAGTTCGTTCTGGAATAAGAATAAGCGTCCGACATTACCGGAAACTAGAACAAGTCAACATTTGTATTTTTTTTTTTCTAAATAGAAATTATCTATAATCCATTTTTCAAAAAAGCTGAAGTAAAATATCGATATA
Organism: Onchocerca lupi; assembly: GCA_028564675.1. NCBI lineage: Eukaryota > Metazoa > Nematoda > Chromadorea > Rhabditida > Onchocercidae > Onchocerca > Onchocerca lupi. The sequence goes on from JAOVVO010000480.1 coordinate 48,576, forward strand.
TCCTAATTTTTAGGCAATTTTCGAATCAATTCGAGGAAATATGCATGTATAGAATGACTATTGGCAATTACAGAAGCCAGAAGCAGTACTTTTCTGTGCTGGTGCGACCATTCATACTGACAAGATTGAAAGAAATTGGTGTCATTTTATCGAAAATTTCAAAAATTCAAGTTCTATGAGTGGAATTAAGGTCAACTATTCCATCGCCATATCGCAGAACAAAGCATGAAACGAATTAACGAACGAGTGCAGAATATTTGCTGTGGAACGCACACTATATAATTTAAGATGCTGAAGAGATCGTTCATGCTCTGTGGAACCAAACGGCAGAAAGAACAAATACAGAAAAAAAATGGATGGGTTAAGGTTGTTTATACATTTCTGTACTCGGAAGCTAGAACTTTTTACAACCATCTTTCTGCTTTCGGATGATTCCAATCGAGTGGAATAATTTGTACAAATCTAAACCATTGACAAAATGATTTTATAAAAATTACTTTTTAGTGTATCACTTTTGAAAATCATCATCGAAATTATTTTACTCATTGCAGCTTGTCAGCTGTATCTTTATCATGTGAAATTTCATCCTATTCATTCAAGTTCTTTTTATCTTTTACCGGTAAAGCAGTGTGGCAAATTAAGGAAATCGAGCAGAATTCCATAGTTATCATCTGTTATGTATCCAGAAAAATTAAAAACTAACAAAATAATCCATAGCAAGTATAATTTTCTTGGAAATACACTTCGTTCGTCTTGTTTTCATCTTAAATATACTCAAATATTAATTGGATATATAATAGATGAGAGAAAAAAAAAATAAGGTTTCCTAAAAATTGGCGCATAAAATGTAATGATTAAAAAAAAGCTTTCTTATAAAATGTTAATATCATGACTCATCTCAATATATCCTAAGATGTGATTAGAAATGTGCAGTATTCCAGGAGATGATGAAATAACAAAACAGTGATAACATTGTTAGTGGAGTCTATTTTCCGAAAATTCAAAACCTTCAGAGTCAATGGAATAACTTCTTCAACAATTATTTTTCATGATTTAATAAAACAGGTACTTGATAGAAACAATTTATTGCTCAAAAATAAAGGTCAAAGATAGTCAAGAATAGTGATAACACAGTGGTAATAGTATAGACATCATCTCGCCATTTTAACAATTGGCTCGCTTCCATTTTATTTCGAAATTAATGAAACATAACAGATGATGTTTGTCTTTCTTTTTTTTTTTTTGCACCATCATGATAAGATGATATCAATAGTTATCTTAATGCAAATCAAATTATGGAAATATTTTACTACCAAGCTAACAGTTATTGTATTTTCAAAATTATCAATGAAGAATCAGGTTTCTATCCTGCTTTATAGGAGAAATACAACTTGCAGCGATAAAAAAATATCAAGAAACAATGCTCCATTGCTTTCGTTTCCCATAAATTTCAGAATAAAATAAGAAAGGCAAATCTCTCCTTGGCAGTAATTTTTAAAAAAAATTTATAATGGACCCGTCAAATTGGTTCCTTTAATATAATAGCTAATTAAACTGCCCGTTATATCGAACGAAAATCTCAGCTAATCAATCACACAGGTGGCTCAACTAAACCAGAAATTTGTGTATCATTCCTCGTGCTTCTATACACCACTAACTTATTGTTATACAGCGCGATGAAAGATGCATGCCAGCTTTTAAGGAAATTCTAATTTAGAGTTTTTAAATTAAACAAAAACACCAGAGACAAAAGCTGATCGATAGCACAATAACACGGAAAAGGTTTATTTTCCAAGTAAATCATAATAAAGTGTCAAAATATGAGCAAGAAAAGATCGTATACTACCTAACTTAATTCCAGAAACTAATGATGTACTATTTTAATCGCTTTAAAAATTAAGAAAGCACTGCAAAAAAGTCATGTCTTTTCATGACATGATTCTCATTATTTGCAAAAAAGATAGAACAGCTTTCCACTTTCATAAACAATATGGAATGTCAACTTGTACACGTCATTTGTTTTGAATAAAGGGAAAAGTTAGCAGGTTTAGAAATGGGACGAAATTAAAATTAAAATTAATCAAACAATGAAATGTTAAGCAACAATTAAGCAGAAGTTATAAATAATCAATAGAAGAAAAATGAATGTACTTTAATGAGACAAAATGCGCAGGGGAAAGAGATGAAGCTTTTCATGCTTTACTAATGATATAAAATTAAATTTTTATGTAATCCATTTCTGACTTTATACAGATGGAAAAGAAGAAGAGAATGGATAAATTATCAACACAACTCCGATGTTTCATGCGAAAGAAGACAAATTTGAAGCATAGTTTTCAAGTTAGTTATAACATAAAATTACAACTAAAGACATTAATAGTGCATGCATATGATGCATATCAGAAGCAGTCATTCAATTAGAGTAACGAATGCACATAATTGCATTTCACGAGCTGTCATTCAATTAGAGTTCTTTTTGTATATTATAAGACAGACATTCTTTTGAGTTACTCTAATAAGATCCCCAAAAAAGGACACAACCCTAAAGATTACGGTTGTTGATAGATGATTTTGATGCAAAATATATGAATTTGAATTTATAAAGATTTCGAAATCAAATTTCAGGATGTTGTATCGCTTATCTCTCAAGCCATAAGCCTTTTTTGCTATAGTAATCGATATTAAGAATTAGGACTTCCTACGCAATTTCAGTCGAACATACTACGATTAGAATCAAACTACTTCTTAATATCCACATTGGTTTGCCCGATACTTTCTTACACATCTTTTGACCTTTAAAAATCATTCTGTTTAGTTTTCACCTCAATTCTCGTTAACCATGAAAACTCTGTCAAGTTTTTTGTCTTGTTTGTGTCAGCAAGAATTTCAAAAATCATAGTAAAATGAATGATTATAAAACACACACAAAAAAAAACCTCGTTTCCTTCTACTTCGCATTTACCTGGAAAAATTGAGATTCTGGAGTTACGCCCTCATCCTTTGTATCAACTTGTCTGCTCAAAACGAGGCATTGCCTTTTTTCTCTGCCAAATTTTTTCTCTCGGAAAAATGAAATTGTGTTATCAACACAATAAGAATTTTATGATAAAAAAATAGCTTTAGGCCAGTAAACAAGAGAAAGATATCGAGAAAATGCATTTCGAAGATAAATATGAAAAGCCTAAGATGACATCATGATATTTAGTCCAAGTATCATGCAATGTAACCAATAGCATTTGCCTAAAATATTGATAATTAGTAATTTAAAAGGACTTGACATGTTTCGTGGCAAATACTCTATGAAATATGGAGAACGTAAATATGATATCATATAATTTGTTTCGAGTTGCTTCCACAACCACTCTTTTTAAGAATAACAATAAAGTGAGCGAGAAGGAAAAAATTTAACTTTGTTTTACCAATACAGCAATGGAACTGCAAAAAGAACATATCAGATGTGACATTCATTGTAGATAACATGCAAAACATAAATCATCCTTCACCAGTATTTACCATTATAATTCTGTCAAACTTTTGTTCCCTCACATAAATGAAGTCTGTTACAAAGAAGGGATAAGAGATAGCCCTAACATAAGTAACGGATTTTGAAAGAAATGTCTAAAATCTCTACCCAAAAAAAAACAATTTTTCGACACTACTATCTGATAGTCTTCTCAAAAAAGAAATCAAAAATTATCTTGCCGATGACCGAAGATGATACTTTTGAAGGAAAATGACAAACATTGATATTCTGTTCCTCATTTAGAAACAGATCGCTAAAAAAGCGAAATCATTCTTTAAATTCCAAAAAAAATCCAACTTCAGATTGGGTGGTACTTTAACTAAATATAAGAAATGACTGGGAAAATTCATGTGATATTCCTTCAAAAAGTTTGAGATGGTTTTTAAGACGGTACAAAATGATTGTAAACCAATTATAAAAATTTTTGAATCTTAACCAACTGCAGAATTTTTATATATATTGCGAAAAATATTTGAATAAATGAAAATGGCAGAAAATTATTTTTAGGTTTTTACGAATTCAGTACCGAAACGCTTGGGACAAAAACCGGTTTTAAGCCCTTTATGAACATGAAATAAAAAATTACTGGCATGTAAAACGTTAGTATTTCCTTGCTATCATGATAACTTCAATAATGTGCTACAATCTTATGCAGATGATATGCTTGATATCTCGCTCAATAACTATTAACTATCTGCATCAGTTTCCAAATTGATACTTTCGCCAAACTTCCCATACAGTATAGATTTCAATGAATCCATTTCTTCGCAAATTTTTTTATATTTCTGTGTGAGATCAGCCACCTGATTTTCCAAATTTTCTTTCATATTTTCCAGCTGCTTATTGAATGTTTCCTATAAAATAAACAAACAACATAACGAAATACAAACTTCCACAAAATTCAGGATCAGATATCTATTTCAGAAAAAGTAATTATTTTGCTTACTTATCTTCGGGAAAGAAGTCCAAACGACAAAAGACAGAGTTTTTTCCTGTCTTAATTACTTGGCACATAATGTAAGCAAAATGCATAATTTAGTCATACGCCTAATATTTCCAAGAATAAACAGTTATTACGCCAAAAATGTTCCGGTTTTTAATATAACAACAGATTCCAATGAAGCTGCATTGCTCACTTGATCCATATGCATAAACCCTGATCCAATCTTGAATGGAACCGACTCGGCGTCTATATCATCCAAAAGCATCACCTCGTCAGCAGCATCATTCAAATTTTGAAGATCTCTACTTGCTTCTTGAAGTCTCTCCTGAAAAAATAGTGAATTTAACATGTCAGAGCAATAAAATTTTGCAATACTTAGATCTCGAAATTTACATCGAAGAGTATTATCAATAAGGACGAGAATTGTTTCGTAAACGATAATAGAATCTAAGATTGCAGAGATCGTTTTTTTACTAGAAAAACTCTGTTCTTGATTCCATTTCGATCACATGTAAAACCAAAACGAGACTCAGCACTAGTGACCTTGAACTATATAAATCAGGTCAGACTGCATTGAGAAAAAAACCCATAGATCAAATTTCAAGGTCTTGATTAAAGAAATGCAACCTACCTTACCTTAACATCGATCGACCTTTGATGAAGTCGAGCGAACCGGTTGATCATTTTCTGATCTTCGGCATTCACATGGACATTTTGTTTCATTGTACTTGTAGCCATTTCAATAAACACCACAACTGATCAGAAATAGCTTCCGTATTTCGCACAGCAAACTTCAAAAAAGAAAAAGAAAACCCAAAATATACGCTTAGCCACAGGTTCGCTCAAAGTTTGAACAGATCCGTTCAACCAGCAAATACCGGACGGCGCATTCATCAATTGGATTTTTGAATTAAATTGAATGGCATAGGAAGAGGAAGAGGAGGCAGGCCACTAGGACGGTTAGTTGTGGTGTGCAGCATTGCTTCTCTATCGTAATCATTTCCGACACATCCTGAAGTGATGGATGACCGGCACAGAATATAAACTTTTGGGGGACTAACTCTCCCGCGATCTCTTGAATAGTTGAGATCATATCTGGCACATTGGACAAAGTTGGAACAATAGGATGCGCTAGTTTAGAGTATTAACTGAGAGCAATGAGAGATGTGATTTTTGAATAAATGTTAAAATGTATGTGTAATAATGTGTTTATGTTTTATTTTTCGTTCAGTTCAGCACTATTTTATATCTGTATATATCTCTATTTACACATGCAGCAAATTTGATATTGTCATTTCCGGCTTTGAAATGGAAATGAGGCGTGTTGATTTCTGGTTTTAATAGAAACTTTTCATCACAGAGTATAACAAATTTGGGAAGAATTAACTGCATAAAATGACAAAAAAATTTCTCGACTCAACTGAAACAGGTGAAACGTCATCTTCGACAAGATATGGATTCACTGGAGTAAAATGTTGCAATGAAACAATTAATGTAAGTTTTTTTCTTTTTGAGTTGACTTTTGTTTTCAACAATTCTTATTTTCATTTGAAGATCCGAAAATTCGGAAAATTATCCCAATATTACCGATAAGCAATTTATGATGCTAGTTTCATACTATTTTTTAACATTTTTATTTCTCGTTAATAAAAAAAAATAGTGTACGGCGAAACAGGAAAAACAATAGCATATCGAATAAGAAGATTACAACCACAGAGTTCCTGACGTTGAATTTATTATGGCATTAAAAAGATGCTCACATATTCTTTCTAATCACCACATTAATATATGTACAGATAGATTGAAACCAAACACATAAGGTGTTCATAATTTAGATCTTTATTTACTTCCTTGTATCTGTTGTAATGTTTAATCACTGAAACTGTATAAGATCTGCTTCTCTTCAAGTTTTCATAACATATTTTGTGGCCTTTCACTTATTATTTTTTTACAAGTTTTCAATTGTTTATTAGCGTTTTTTAATTCTGACTTACCATAGATCAATTCCATTTTATATTTCTTTGCATTCTAGTGTTTTGGAACAGACTTGGTGATTTCGTTATGAAATATGAAGAGACTCTGTCATGAATTTCATAGCACGAAAAATCACGGACAAAATTATCTTCACTAAACAGCTTGATTTACATGACTGCACATGTTTGTATGAATAAATTTTCGGACGGAATAAAGCAGGCCTATATAACTCTTTATATAAAAAGATGTGGTTCGACTGTTTCATTGACTAAAAAGCAAGAAATTTCCAAGGCAGATAAATCCGGAACTGCAATCCATTCCTGCTTTGAATTATTTAAAAGCAACGCCAAATTATTTTGATTAAGAACAATTTTACACTTCCAGGACATTTTCCTGGAAAACAGCTGGAAGTATCAGTATGCTAGGGATGATCTATAAATCTGCAAAATATATTGCTTGTTCATTTCAATACTCCTCTTTTACTTTTTTTTTTTCTTTGGTACATCACGGGAATGATGTTTTCTGAAATTGCATGCAACACTGCATTATAGAATGCATTATTCTGAAAAAGAATAGTCTCTTTTCTCTCCATATTTTGTTTAAATAAAATTAATACTTGAAGTTCTTTCATGAAGAAATGGAAATTATTTGGAAGGACTTGAAGTATCGATTTTTATTTCAAATTCTCTAGAAAGATCAATGGTATTTCTTAAAATGACGATCATGTAGTCGAAATTTTAGACAACAATTTGGACTTTCTCCGCTTTTCATGACTGAATAAATTTATTGAAAATTAAATGAAATGTCTTTTTAATTGCAGAGAAGACTGTTATGGTCTTTCTCGTTGATCTTCAAATCTCAGAACTTTGCTATTTTCTAATTTATGTGAATGACTGAGATAGTTGCTGATCTTCAGAAAAGATGATTGTCATGAATTATGTCCAATGTTTTGATTTCAATGTATGCAGAAAGTTACGGTATTCTTTTATCAAATTTAACGACTACAGTGATAAGTCATTGTCAACAGTAAGATAGTTTTAAGGGTAGTCTTCAACCGTAAAGAAAAAATGCTGTTTCTATTCGCTGCATTTGAACCTTTCATTTAAAGTACACTGTCAGAATAGTTGAAAATGAATAGTTTCTTGAACATTCAGGAGTTTTTTTTTTTTTTTTTTTTCGAAGTAGTTTTTATTGACAAGGTAATTTCAATCGTATATGGAGAGCACGGTCTTTTCATTTATCCGTTCAGCAGATCGTATTAGATACCATTTATTTGTTAGGTTGCATTTGTTAGCGATTATATCATCTGCATTAGCAGCAGTCAATAAAATATATATTGTGTATTATTATTTTTATTTTTAAACTACTTTCCAAGTAATGGAAATTAATATAAAACTAATCGCCACTCTTCTCGGTGGATTGTTCCTTCCGATTTTATGTTTGAGAAAAAGATTGATCACGGTAGCCACAAAATGTCTTCCCAGTTTTTTGAAGAAACAGTTTTTTAACATTTTGATGATACTTTCTTAAAATGACACTTCAGTCTGTATTTTGATCGGTGCTTTTTTTTTTTCGGTTGCAGTAATCTTTTTACTTTTGATTATATATTTATTGTTTATATATTCATCTACTTAATTTTCTTATGTTGGATCTTTTGAAAGTTTGAGATCCTGATCACCATTTTCTTTCTTTTTTTTTTTTTTTTTTATTATATTTAGGAATTGTTTGAGTTTGGTTGATGCACAGTTTTCAGACTATGTGCGCATTTTTAGTGTGGTGTTGAAGTACCATTTTGCAGACAACTATTTTACCAAGAAAAGGGGAACAGGAGAGAGGAAAGAAACCAAAATGTTTCAGTATTTATATATTGGGTTCAAAAGTTGATTACCTCTTTTTATTTATCTAATAATCTTGTCAAATATGTAAGAAAATATGCGATATAATAGCAGACCTGTTATAAACTATAAAAATAGTTACTGTTAATAATTAGAGTCATAATTTGTCCTCAACTCATTTTATATTTTAAGTTTGCCATAACTTTTTAATGTTTTAATTTGTTAAAGTTTTCATTGATAGAAATAGATATTTCACATAATGATAGATTTTCAGTCTTTGAGAGGCAGTGGCTTCTTACATTTTGTATTGTTCACCGTCTCATTGTGATGTAATTATTTCTTTAAGGCTTGGTATGTTAATTATTTGTTATAATAGGTCCGAATTTTGCATTTCTTTTATTTGCAGGCATCTGATTATGAGACAAGATATCCCTCAGGATTTTCCTTCAGAAATAGAACTTTATATGCACGAATAATAAATGGTAAAGACTATCAATTTTTATATTTCTGTCACTGTTGTTGAATGCTTAAAACAAAGGAATTTTCAGTAACTATTTTTTATTATTTTCTTTCTGACAGATCCCTTTACCGACAATTAAATTCTTGAATATTAATGAATGAGATGTTTTTTTTCTAGAGTTTCAAGGTAGGAAAAAGCTGTTGGCTACTCACTCTTTTTGTAATATAGTGCAGTTTTGTTGAAGTTTCATCTTTATCAGAAGAATCTTGTCGTTTACATTTTTGGAAATAAGTCACTCTCTGCCACTGAAATTATTTGATAGTTGCTGAAATTTTTCTTCCTTTTTCTTTTTTTTTCAGATAATATCTTTTACACATATTCTTTTTAGCCTTAAATGAGATTGGCAGGTTTCCGAGACACCCGAGAAAACTATTCCATATTCTTCTATTTCCGGTTATGATCTTCATTATACTGTTCATCTTCTTTACGTATTCTTCAAAACATTCAACAGATATAGCATATTGGATTGAGGAACCTATTGCGTATCCATCGGTTATTTTTTTTTTTATATAATTTCTATCGTATCTGTAAATACGGTTAGTATGTTGAGGAGATTGAGGTCTTGTTTTCGCAGATCATGATTGCAATTGCAGTTTTATATTAGTCTGCGCAGTCGCCTCTTACAAAAAACGAAGTTTTCTCGTGCATCTTCATCTCGAAAATTTGATCTCTCACCAACAATAGAGCTCACTGAAATATAAAGTTTGCGTAGCTATGATTTCATCATGGCAATAAACCAAGTCTTCACGGACTGCACTTCCTTTCATAGTTTCAACTTCGATCTTTTTTTTTTTTAATATTCTTATTCATTTATTATGACTTATTCTACATTTCCATATTTTCCAGTTACCTCATATAATAGTATTGGGTGCTGATACAGCTGAGATGCGGAAATCAATCACTCGGAGTTACAAGAAGGAAAAAAATTTTCCCAAAAGACTGGAGCAGGTATTAATTTTATTTCTTTTTCTATATAGACCATTGGTGATTCAGTCGACGAATGCTTAATAATACTGTTCATGGTTCCTATCATGGATCATTTTTAGGGAGCTTGGTAAAAGTAATGTACGACTTTATTTAGCATATATTCGCTTCTTTAGAGGAACACTATTGCGGTTCTCTTAATGTAGGGAGCGTTTTTTGCGCCATTTTTTTTTTTCTTTTTTTGATATCAAAGATTTCAGGCTTGTCACATACCAAAGTTAAACATCAATGGTAGTGAAGTTATTGGGTTTTTCCATCATGTGGATATGCTTGATTGTGGTAAAAATAAAGAAAAAGAATGGGCTTATGTTGACGAAAAGGGATTGTTCACTATATCATCTGATGCTATCAAGTAAAATTCGTTTCATCACTATTTTTTTTTTTTATTTTGCAGTAACTGTCGAATTGGTTTTTATGCAAAGTTTTTTTCCTATTTTTTTTTCAAAATTTGAATAATTTTAAAATTTTATAGGCTCCATGGTAACATCAGATGTACTGTTGCCTATTTCGAACGAATTGATGACAATAAGTTGAAAATCGACCGTCAGATTCCAATTACACCTGGTAGTCCTATGAGCAAAGATTACGCTATTGTAAAATGTCTTGGAGATGATCAAGAAGAATGGTTTGTAGAAAATGTGCTTTTCGAAAATCTAATTGAGGATCTTTCTCAACTTTTTTCGACTTATACTTTCTGAACGGATTATTTTCCATTATGTCTCTGATTTCCATTGTAATGCCTTTAAATATACAGTAGAAATGCCTATAAAAAGGCGAATTATTGTTAATTCCAGTTTAAGAAAAAGGATTGGGAAGTGTTTACATTAATTTCTTTACGATAATTTTAAAAAACTATTGACGATGCCGATATTTTAAGAAACTATAGGCTATGTTGAAGGAATTATATTATTTGACTTTCATTCTTATCTACGTCATTGAACGCTCAGGGACCAAAAAAAGTTTCTGTTCTCATGGTTGCAAATAAAGAACGTATATAAATCATGGCACCTCAAAATTGTTGTCATTTATTATTTAAGTATTAAATAATCGAGCAAAAATAATTGTTTTCAATTTTTAAAACTTCGTTTTTGAAGGAAACATTTATTGTGGACGATTGTTCCTGATCGAAAAAAAGTGGAAGATTTGTCTCACATCAAAAAATCTTCCCAGTGGTCTGGTCTTGACGTTTATTTCATAGGTGCAGATATATTCTTTGAATTTGTTGATTGAAATATACAGTATATGTTTGTGTTAATTAGGAAACGAAGATACTAAAACATCTTTTATAGGCTTCGATTCCTTATCTCAGATGTCATTTCGCCGTAAATTGCCGAAAACAGTAAAGTTTATTGAAGAAGAACTCGATGCAGTTGTGCTTAATGGTATGCAGTGTTCGTTTAATAATAATATCAAAAAAAAGAAACGTAATTTTTGGTTACGAATAGGCGTCCGAACTATCATTAACTAATGAATAAAGGCGTTAAAGAGAATATTTATGTGTATCTGTATTGGTGCACGCAATCGTGTTACTTTCGGATGACATGCTGCATTGAATGATCGTATATTTTTAATGATCAGATAATAACTCGTTTTCGTCTTCAAAAAATTTCAAACTAGATATAAATGCGTTTATTTTATTGAATTGTTTTATGAGGATTCCAATACTTTTAACTTTACTGATTTTTTAAGGATACAACATTGTTGGAGACGGTACCCCTCAAGCATTTATACCGATTCTAACTGGACAAACGGAAGAGGAACTACCTCTCACACGGTTAAATTTTTATCAGATTCTATAAGCTATGCTGTTTTTTATTCATTTTCCTTTTTGTTCGTCTATTTTTATATGACATAAAGATATCACATCTATCCACTGTTTCATGTGATAAAATGCTTTTCTTTTTAGTTGTGAAGTCCGAAATTAATGACATTTTCATTTGGAACATACATTTGGATCTCTCAATTTCCTACATTAAGACTTCCAACACATTAAGATTTTTCCTCTTTGTTTGCTGCTGACCTCAACGTTTCTTATTTTTAAAAACACTAAAGATTGATTTTACTTTGAACAATTAGTTCAAGTACATCAGATTCGGCAAATAAAAACAGCGTTCTTTCCATTAACGTAACACTACAAATTAAAAGACATTTAATTACTTTAGTTATGTATCTATTACAGCAAGCGTTTCGCAGAAGCAAGTTATGTTGATGAAGTATATCCATTTGTGTGGAAAAATTTTTCTAAAGCCGGTTATGTAACGTTGTATGCAGAAGATTCAGCAAGAGTCGGGACGTTTACATATCGATTGAAGGTAGAAATTTATTTTTTTATTTTTATTTTTTGATTTCAGACTTTATCTGCCTGTAATAATTCAAGAGCAAAAAATCGAAAAGCATGAGGCTGTAAGTGAGTATATACATATATATATGATCTCGAAATTTGCAGGGTTTTAAACATCAACCAACAGATCATTATGTGCGAACATTTTTTCAAAAAGCTGAGGATATGTTTTCCAACTTACAGTGTTTGGGTTCGGTTCCACTGCACAAGGTTTTTTCTGCATAAATTCGTTTAGTTTCTAATTTTTTTCTGCCGAAAATAGTGATATATTTTGAGTGAGACGAGTTGTTTTCTTAAATGGAAGTTTTAATACTTTAGTGCCGACAGTTTGCAGGAAGTGATAATTTGAAAAAATTTTCCAATGCAGTCAGAGTGAAAAGTAATGGCATTGAGCAAAAAAAAGAAACATTTGTAAAGTGAAACTGGATAATTCATCTACTCCTCAGTAATATATGTGCTTTGTATTTTAATTTTAGTACTTCTGATGCATTTTTTATGATTTCATGCTTTATGTATTTTAGGAATGGTTTCGATATACCAGTGAATTCATGGAAAGATATGGACATAATACATCCAAGTTTCTGCTTGCATTCCATAGCCTATTAAGCCATGATGATGTTAATTTGGTGGAAGTTGCTGATGAAGATATAATGTTGAATCTCAAAAAATTAAAAGAAAGTGGTGCTCTTAATAATGCTTTAGTTATTGTAATGGCCGATCACGGACATCGTTTTGCGAAATTTCGTGCTACTCACCAAGGTTCGTTCGGAGGAAAAGTCTGAGTTTTTGAAGATCTGCGCCGGAAGTTTTTGGTTCCATATTCTTAATTATTGGTCAGGAATTTTTAAGAATATAATATATGCAATTTTAAGGGCAGCTGGAGGAAAGACTTCCATTTTTCTCCCTTTCACTTCCAAAAAAATTCAGAGAAAGCGATAAAGGAAGAACGGCATGGAAAAATTTGAAAACTAATAAAGAAAGGTTTATTATTTAAAAGTATTTATTTACGTAGATTTTTTTCTACAACTCTACCATTTTTTTTTTTCTTGTCTAAATAATGCAATTTTTTAAAGCATTTATCAATTGTAGTTATCATCAATCATTTCTCTTATTTTTATTGAGTTATATTCAGTGATATTAGGACATTTTACTGATTATTTAATTCAAATGTACCATTTCTTACTTTTATTTCAGACTGGTAACTCCATTTGATATACATGCTACATTACTTGATATGCTTCACTGGCCAACAGAACAGGAGTTGAATACTATGGGCGATGTAAAATCGCGTTCCTTATCGCTTTTTAGACCGATTCCTCCATCAAGAACTTGTGAAGAGGTTTTTTTTTTTCTTTTTTTCAAGTATTTTGTTTGCATGCAATTGCCAGTATCACTGAGATGCATGTGACTATATTATTTGCATAGATGGATTGTTTTATATATATCTTTGTTCAAAAGTTATATAAATGCCTATATAACATTTAAACATATACGAGTCATTTTTGTTCAAATATTTTTTAGGATTGCATCATATCACACATATAATATTTCCAATACATTACATGTATACCCGACTTTTACTTGACCTATTTCATAAGTTGGTCGAGGATTTTCGAGAAAAGTGATAGTATCCAAAAGAGAGAAAAGGATTGGAGGTTGTTGCTTTCTACTTATAACTATTTTATGGATTCAATTTTACGTTATAGGCTGGTATTGAAATGCATTGGTGTACATGTTTAAATTGGGAATCAGCTTTAGCTGATGGAGAGCAGGTAAACATATCTATGACGTTGAGTAAAGCTGTTGTCCAAACCATCAATTCACACACGAAGTCAGAACGACACTTATGCGCTCCTCTGAAACTGGTTTGTCAACTATTTTTATGGAAATTTGTTTAAAAATCAAATTAACAATGCTGTTAAATGTTGTGAAATATTGTAAACATGAAGCACCAATATGTATCATCTATGCTTTGAGATTCGTAGAATCAAATTGACAATATTGTGTCTTAAAAAATCAATTCGTTTTAAGCATAATTTTACTTTCGAATATCCAAAATTTCCATTTTGCTTTTTTCATCTGTATATTTTACATACGAACAGCAGTTTTAATCGCTACTTAACTGTATATATATATACATATATATATATATATATATATATTTGCAGGCAAAACTAGAAAGTGCCAAGAGACTTGTTCCGCATAAAAATTTACTTAAATATAAGGATACGAAAGATGCAGATGGTTTTGTACCAAATTTGGTTGCCAAAACCAAAGCTGCATTTGCACATTACCAGTTGAGATTTGTTACAGAACCAGGAAATGCAATGTATGAGGTAAAATTTTTAAAAATCCTGCAAAGGAATTGTTAATTATCCACATTCTGCAAGATCATCAAAAAATATTATGTTTAATATTTCTCGTAATGATGTAACTGCAGCCAGTAATAAACTTTAATAGTTTCTCTTGAAAGACATTCAAATACTACATTTGAGTTTGATTCATTCATCTATTAGGCATAAGTTTTTGGCCTGCTCGATCATTACAACATAATATTCTTTAGTGCTTTTTAATTTGTTTGGAATTTCTAAACATTCCAGCTATTCTCTAACACTTATCAATCATTGTCATTCTCAAATTATAACAGAAAATTAAGGTCGAGTTTTGCTTACAGGCAACTGTACAGTATGATATACTAAGGAATACAGTTACAGTGGATATGACATCCATCAGTCATGTCAACAGATATGGCGATTTGTCTCACTGTATCATGGACATAAACTACTTCTTAGCAGCATATTGTGTTTGTTATGATAAAATATAACATCCTTAGTAATTCATCACAATAAAATCTCTTCTGCTTTTCAAGCTTTCCATTCTTCTCTCATGAGTTCTTTGTATAATCATATTACTCTTAAGAGTCATCTATGCATATTATATTATCATTATTGCTGATTTTGTTATAAGCGTATTACTTTCTCTCACCTTATTATTGCTTCTAGTTTGTTCTTATTATTCTTTTTAAGACAGCAAAATTCAGTTAGAGCTGAATCAAATATTTGCCGGCCTTCCAACTAAATTTGTTATGCATTATAACACTTTGTTTCCGCTGCCCATTAGATATTTTGGACTGGAGTTTTGCAGCTTCGGTGTTTTTTGTCTAATTTGGGACTTAAGAATCAATGAGTTATTTTTCTAATAATTCGAGAAGGAGTAACTAAATAATAAGGGAAAATAGGCGAAATTAGCGATGAGAAGGGGAGACTGAATGAGGGAGAAATTATCAATATACGAAGTCGTCTTCATACCACTTACAAATTGCTATAAATATGGATTTTGGAATTATATCGTTTGGGACCAAAATTCAAAACAGAACTAAGTTTTAATGGAACATTATCCTTCATTCATCTTCTTAATCCGTGAAATATTTGTATCCGTCATCTAAAGTCTTCAAGAAGATTAAAATTGCTCAGTTTTTCTCGTTTCAAAATCTTGCCATTAGATTTGAAAAGAAAAAAAATTCATTTATGTAAATAGTTGCAAGCAATTTTTAGATTTGCTTCAAATTCTTGTGTTGTATTCATTTTTCCTATTATCAAAGTTCTCGTATTATATTCGATTCTCCCATTTCCAGAATAATAATAATAATAATAATAATAATAA
>JAOVVO010000481.1:0-64316 GCA_028564675.1 Onchocerca lupi
CCATGTGCAATTCTTCCATTGTTTTACATCTCTCGAAATTCATTAAAAGGAACGACCGAGTTCTCTTTAATAAGCTTCATACACCACTTCTGATTAATGTAGCTTTCCGTAGCAGACAAGAGATATCTTGGAAATCAACCCAGCAAGCTCAATTCAGGATTTAAAGACTACAGAACTAGAGCAACTGGACCAGAAGTCACAAGTCTTGAAGAATTCATTATGCAACCGCGTGATATCATCACCCACTCCAAGTCGCGGCATGAAAAACATGATCCTAGCTAACTATAGTTCTCGGACATGCCTTAGTTGCTAAAATTCTAAGTCATGTTAGTAGTGTGATGACAGGTGATCATATGGATGCGATATCATCCCTTCGGAAGTTAAGACCATAAACAAAGCAAATGGGTAGAAAAGAGAAAACTCTATCCTGTCTGACTAATCGCTTATGGACAAGTATTCCACTTTGTTAACTCATTGATTTAAAAATAAAATTTTAGTAAAATCAGAAGTCGGAATTAAGTTTGCAAGAAGGAAGATGATGTACAGCACGAAATAAATATTGCAATGCTAGGTCGAATAGCCATAAGTTTTCATAAGTCTCACAGCTTTGAAAATCAACTATCCATACTTTTAAACTACGCGTGTAACATCTTAAGCTTGATCTATTCACAGAACCATTTCATCATTATAAGTTCCAACTTTCGAAATTTCCAGCTCATTTTGACCCTTAAGTTGGCCTAAGGGACGAACTGGAAATCCCTGAGTCCTTTAACGGTTAATGTACACAAACAATTCGGGCTGACCAAAACAATGAAGGTATGAATTACTCTCTTCCCCCGATAATTACTGAAAAAACAAATAAGGTGGCTCATATACAGTAATTATATGAAGTAATCTGTACAAAAAAATTGGATGATCTAAATATTTAATTCAGTAAGTGAAAAACAGCACATTATGATTACCCCGGAATGGATCTGGGATTTTGCATCATTTCAGTTCATAGATGTATTACATACAGATCCACTACTGCGCAAGAAATATCTTTAAGAAAATGGTTATAAAAATTACATGTTGAAGGCACTATCTTCAAGTTGGGTTGGTTAAATCCAGCAAAAAAGAGTAACTACTTTGAAGCAAATCAGATGAATTTAAACAAATACTGCAAATGCTTTTTGAGAGCACTGCTATAAAGTACAACAAAACAAGTAAAAGAAACATCTTAGCACACAGTGGCATAAGACAAAATTTGTTAATAGTGGTGAATAGGAGGACACTATTTGCAATAATTTTCTTGAGTTAAAATTTTAAAATCAAAATTTCATGTCGCAAAAAAACTAAAGCCATCATTCTGCAAGCAACTTTTAGTATATTTTTCATGCCTTTGAGAAATTTAGGAATATTAAAATCGAATGCCTGAATCAAGCAAACCATATGTGAGTGTCAAAATCAGTAATGCACAATGAATATGATTGAAATCAGTTGAATCAACATAATGCATCTCTCTTAAACCAAAAATTAGGGAAATTTTTTTATTTAAAAGATAAAAAGAAAAGCCCTTCATTCAAAATATTTGTTGAAGTTAGCATATTCTGCAGAAATTCCCAAGTAATCGCAAATTCCATGACAAATTCATGTCACCAATAATTTTGAAACAGAGTAGCAAAACCGAAGAACTTTCCGATAACAGACCACTGTTAATATATTTTAGTTTTCAGTACTAGTACAAAGTGCAAAACAAACAGTTGCACAGACGGAAATGCAAATATTAGACAACAGGTTCATAGCTTACAAGATCAGATTGCTCCAAAACCCACTGCTGTGTCCGATTTTCGGTTGTCGTCTTGGGTGCTGAAGCGATAGTCACTGAGCGTCTTCGTTGCTTCTGTTTGTTGGGAAGGGCTGCTGTTGATGTTCCTGGAAGGTGTCATAAGATTATAGATTTCATAACTTCAAACGATGAACTCATTCAAGGTCTCACTTTCTTACCTACAAGTCAATCGATATTGTCCTAATACATTGCTCTCATTCGAAATTTGTTGTTGAGGTTTTCAGGATCAGAAAAGCTCAGAAGTTAGAAATAGCTGGTTCCGCAGTACAAATAGACCAATGAGTTGGATTTCGCCAGGAAGTTTGAATAGTTAGAAAGAACAGAAGCTCGGGAAGTTAAGGAAATCAACCCTTTGAGTAACAACTGACCCAATAATGACTTAGGGGGTCATTGGTCCTTTTTCGATTTCTTTCTATCATATCCACTGCAGCAATATATAATCTTGGAAATACTTCAATAATATTTATCCGGAATTGTTGAGAAAAAAATTTATTTAATGTACAATGATTATATGTAAATTTCGGTTGGGACTCCTAGGACATGAGCAGGACAATAAAAACAGTAAGCGTTTGTTAATGAAAAGGAAGTATTCCGCCGTAAGTCTCTCCTTTCGTCGTATCTCTACTTGAAAGAAAAAAATTCAGAATGAATTTTATTCATACAGGAGATCCAGAAAGCGATAATATAAATGTTGTAGAAAAAAAAAAAACATTCACCATTCGGTATCCTTTGGTGCTGGCTTATTGCCGAGGATGATGTTTGCACGATGTGCTTCGATGGTGAATTACTTGTTGGTCGACAGTGTTTTCGATGTCGTCTTACTTCACCATTCTGTGGAGAAGGCTCATGAGGAAGTACTGTTGGTGGAGACTGCGGAAATTTTGCTAAATTTAAAACAGGAAGTTTCTTTTCTGGTTGAACAACTACAGATGATCGTGGTGGCTCTGTTACTTTGGCAGATTCCATTCCAAGCTAAAATTTAGAAATCTTTCCTTCTTTTATTTCTAGTAATAAACAAATTTGAAGACCTAAATTTGAAACTAAATATTTATTGAATTCAACAAAATATTTATCACTTCCTTATTTAATTATCTCAGTTTTCTAAAATACTTTATAATTATCTGTTTTCTAAAATACTTTACCTGAACATTCATTCTGTTAGGCCTCTGGAGAGATGGTGATTAAACTTTATCGAATTAAAGCAGAAAATATATTCTAAAAGCAATCTAAAGATATCCCATTACGATATATTAAATGAGAATCACGAGACTAAAACAACCGACAGTTTATTCAGCAAAGGGGTTGGCTAACTGAAATCGATTGTTCGATCTTTCTTTGTTTCTTTCTTGACATTCAAATGGTTTAATTACTTAACAAATTTCATTGGAATTCGGAGAATGTTCAGTGTCTATTAAAAATATAGTGTTCATTCAAATATTTTGATTTATTTCAAGCATGTAAAGAGTCAAATTTATTTTAAGCATGTAAAGAATTTTAAAGGCTTTATACATGACTATCTGTAGCACATAATTTTTATCTTCAAGATCTCTGAACATTCAGTGGAATTTGTTTTTTTACGATAAACTTTGCTGGAGAGCCATAATTCTCGCCTGCTTCTTTAACTAGTGGAACTATGGGATGAGAATATTGGGATGAACACGATATTTTTAATAGACACTGAACATTTTCCGAATTCTAATGAAATTTATTAAGCAATTAAAACATTTGAAATGTCAAGAAAGAAACAAAGAAAGATCAAACAATAACTGCTTCGAAATATTTTAATCGAATTGTGAATCTGATAAAAAAACCGACGAACATCGATGGCAGTTGTACTACCGTCCGAAGTTTGACTCGTACTATGCCGTAGAGCACCGGTAGAACGTTTGGGTTCATTGGCAGTAATTGTTATGGCAGTTGTATATGGGTCACGGAAACGAATTCTTTCATTGCGTCTACGACGCCGTTCGCAACGACGAGCTTCACGTTCTAGCAAATATCGTTGGTGATCGATTTGTTTGGCCAAGATATTTGATAAACATACTGATATGCACTGCAAATAAATGATGCAACTGCTGTAATAGGAAGGAAATATTTGGATATGTTTCATGCAGCTTTTGAGAAGAGCAGAGCCTCAAAATAGAACACTGATTGCTTTCCAAATTTATGCCTTCTCGAATTAACACTTTTACAGAAATAAGCTGGAAGAAATCTCTGCAATAATTCAATTCTTTTCATAAGGAAAACACACAACAGGAATAATGATGATGGTGACAGCGGCACCGACATGTATGGCATGACTTTCGAAAAGTATCCGCAAAGGTTGCAGACATCCGCGTGTATGCAAATCAGCTTCCAGCTCTTGAGGTCGTTTTGTTTGTGCATTCTGCCAACATTGCAATGACCGCATCGCTGGTAATAAAGGATTGGTAGAACCAGCGGCTGCTTCCGATACCTGCTATTTTTTCTCAATGAGGTTATTCGTAAAGTAAGATTAATGTTTTGGTATAAAAGTGACCAACATATGATATCAAATATTATTCTCTCTCACTGAAGCATAAATCTCTTTAACTGCATAAAAACGCGCAAAACTTCTCCTTCTAATGGCTTAAGAATCAATGCAATTCAGCAAAATTTTAAATCTTTTCCGTTGTGATTGAGGAAAATAATTGGCAAACTGGAAACAACTTTTAATAATTTGCATTAGAAGTACTCTCAACATGAAATATTTATTATGAGTTTTGAAAAATACTCTGTTAGAATCCAAAATTTACCACAGATCGTTTGCAGCAGCTGAATGGTACACCACATTTTTCTGGATAAGGATTTGTTGAATTGCAATTAAACTGATCCGAGAGCTGCCAATCTCGATAACCTTGTGAAGTTGATGATACACCGCAACATTCAAGCTGCAACGTCAAGCTTGGATCATTGGGACCTGATAGGGGGGTCGATACATAGACTTAATATCTCTCGTCTTTTTTTTTTCGCACATAGATTGATTTCTTTAGTAGTTAAAAATCTGAATATGCGAATTAAATTCGGGAACGCTTTAGCAATTTTTATAAAGATACCAATGCAACTATTGCAACTGTTGCCAGTCTTTTATACATTTTTCCATATTGTTAGGCAGACTAGTATAGCTATGCCCAATAACTTAACGCTTCTGAACTGCTTCAAAACTCTACAATTTACTTGCAAGGTGTCTTTAAGCAAAAAAATTGCCATACATCTTTTTCCATTACTTCCTAAAGTTCAAATCTGTTTCGTTATATCTACCGCATCCTCGTTTAATAACTGACACATTTTTTCTATACCATGATTATCAACTCCCACATTCCCAATATTGTAGCTTTTATGAATGATAAAACTTCCTTTTCATGAATCTTATTATAGTTGATGAGATTCCATCTATTTTTTCTTTAGCAAAATTCTTTAAGCTTTTTTGATAAAATATTCTTTTCACTGCGTAAGTTCCTCATTTTTTTCTTTTTTTTAAATTAAATTCAAGAGAAGTGGTATTTTCCTTTTCGCTTCCCTACATCAAATTCAGTACCACATTTTCTCAATTTGATGAATATGCTGCTAAGATTTCCATATAATCTAACTTAAAAAAATCTATTTAAAAATTTTTTTTTTGACTGATTAACTTCATCAGCAAAATTTGAGTCAGTTCCTATAAAATTTCCTGTCTGTTTTACTGAATGTATAATTTTCATGCGTTATTGTAATAAATTATTGAAATTGGAAGCACAACGCGAAAAACAAAAAAAGTTACCTGTTCTTGAATATAATCCACAAAATCAGCTAAATTTCTGTTGGTATGATAATTTTTAGCTGAGTAAATAAGTATACTGTGCGCCGAAAGACCTTCCGTTGTATCGGAATAGAATAATATAAATAATAAAAATGTGAGTATTACAATAACAATATAGCAGAAAAAAACACTGAGTGCAAACTGAAATTTTAGAAATGGATTTTAAAAAATTATTGTAATAGATTTAACAGAAGTTTCGTTCTCATTGTACCATATTATAAATTGCTTAGAAAATTTTAATGCATGATTTGCTAATCATAGTTTTTCTTCAAATCACACTGATCTGAAGATAAGCTATTATTATTAGATTTCAGTTATTCAAACGAGTTGAAAAAAACTTCATCTCTTCAAGAAGTTTAAAAAGAAAAGTGGTTGACCGTTTTGAGCAATGCAATATTATCTCTCAGAGCACCAAGGGATCCCATTAATGAAACAGTGCATATGGCAAGCCCAATTATAGTAAGCACAACAGCCGGATTTAGGAATACATCCGCCCATTCAGCTATCGGTCGTGGATCCTTGATACACAAATATACGCCGAGTGCCAAACACGTCACACCGATAAGCTGAAATCATAATTGCGGACTTGTTTGCGAAATCATAACTATTCATGATATACTGATTCGGAAGTCTAGACTAGTCCTGTAGTCTTTAGAATTGAATTAATAGTCCAAATTTTATGCCAGCTAGCTCAAAAGATTAAAACAAAGCTGACATCGTTTTATTCTACTTTGTGCTTTTTTACTTAGAAGATCTTTGGAATGAGCTTCAAACTCGAGAACCAGAATAATTTTATTTCATTTTCTTTTCCAACTTAAGGTTAAATCCTTTCATTTGCTTTGTTTACCAATTTGCCTTCTGATCTAAAATTATCAATAAATAGTTTGCAAATAAAACAAGTACCACACAAGTATATTAACGTACAAAGACTAAGAAATTGGCAATGAAACAGAGCCATTTGAGGGGTGCACAAATTTCTTGGCGTGGTTTACGTTTTTTCGGTTCGCTTAACAAATGTTTGCTACGGTTGTGATTGATGGCCGTCGGCTGCAGGCCAAAACGGCCGTACTCCACCGACGGCATCAGAAGGTGCTTTTCCTCCACTCCAACCAAAAATGTGAGCCTGAAAACAGACCAAATCTAATCATTTAAGTTTTAACATCAAAATTACTGGCTAAACGAGAAGGAAAATTAGATGATAATTTATGAATATGTTAAACAGGTTCGATTTCAAGGATGATGAGGAATGACGTTGATGTCTAATTTTGACGTAGCAACATAATATTGTTTTGCTGTCGTTTTCAAACAATAAACACTTTGTTACTCCATTAGATTTGTATGTGTTTGTTTGTGTCTGCATGTGTTTAAATATAAGTATTGATTAGAAGTATTGAAGTTGATTTTTAAATGAACAAGTCATTAACCAGTTAGAAATATGACATATGAAACATTGAAATTGATTCCCAATTCAATTCTCCTTGTTTCATCAAAATGTAAAATGCGTTCTTCACTTCATTGTCATTTAAGCTATTCGAACAATCAGATTGCTAAAACATCGGAAATTCAAACTAGATGATTACATTTCTTACAAACTAAAAAAAAAAACTATGTATGATTAGAAGTACTGAAGTTGGTTACACATCTATAAAATATTGAAAAGACAACATCCCCCAGTTTGGAAGTTTTGAAACTGAAATTTTCTTTTAAAAAGCTCAGTTAGATAGTAAAGTTTGGAGTTTGGAACGCTGAGACTAGAAGTTGCAAAGTCGAAATAAATGAATGAATTGATTTTTCAGGCTTATTCATTCCAACGTCCACCTGCTTCAAGACAATTCAGAAAATAGCTTGCTAGCCATTTCACAGCAGTCTTCAAGCAAATTGGTAATGAGTTGCTTCGATGATATCTGAAAGTAATGGAAGCTTATTGTCTGACACACAGATCATTTTGTGTGCAAGTTTGAAATAGACAACAAACAAGTTAATAAAAATACAACATACATACATAGACAGAGTTATAAATATATAGAGCTCTGTCTCATTATATATCTATGAAATATTGAAAAGACAACATCCCCCAGTTTGGAAGTTTTGAAATTGAAATTTTCTTTTAAGAAGCTCAATCTCTCGAACAGTAGAGGAATCTATTTTTTTCCAACAGAAGCTATTGTTCCGCTAGAAATAGTAACCTAGAATATAGAGTCTTGACATCGCTATGCTCGATATGTTATGGCATCTTAGTACCATTCAAAGTAACATTCCAAGATTTTCTAAACAAATTACAATTGAATATAGTGATGCGAATACCTGGTATAATTTTATCCCTATCACATATACATCATTTTATCAAATTCATTAAAATTGTAATTTAACAAACTTCAGCTGATCTATTTTTTGTAAAGATGAGGAATTTATTAACGAATAAAGAAATTTAAGGTAAAAGAGATCAAATTTTCTCTGAAAAAAATGCTTCAGAATCATTTAGAAGCATGTGTTGCGTCTTCTTGTTTGGGAAATGTCTTTTTTTGAGTGTCTTTGTGTTGAAGAACTGCTCTAAACTCTCGCAAGTCAACACAAGACATTCATTCGGAAAATAAGAATAAAAATTTGGCTGCGAGGATTGTACAAAATTCAAACATGTATATTATCAGAAAACTTCGGAATGCTGAACAGGACTGTCTTGTAATTCAGAACATCTTCTCGCGAACGCATACTGAATAAAGTTATAAATTGATTCAACTGTCAATGATTAAGACTGCCTGAACTTGATTTGCGCACAGCGGCAATATTGTCTAGGCTAGGGAACTTCCGGCGTATCATGTTTCGTTTACTTAATCCTTGCCATTTCCACAGCAATGTTTAAGTCGCAAAATCGGAATCCATTTTCCAATATTACCAGGAAAATATGCGCAAATTGTCGGGTTTCGAAACTTTAAAAATAAACTCAAAGATCGCTTCTTCGAATTTCTATAATTTGAAGAGAACTTTCAAAATGGAAAGGAAAGTATTTTTTTTTTTTTTCGAGGCTATTTCTTCAAGCTTCCTAACAGAACATTTACCATAAATCCTACAGATATGTTATTAAAGAATAGAAATCGCTCAGACGATTAGTAACAAGAATTGCGAGGGTTAACCTTTGCTCCAATTAAGACTCTGTTGCGTGAATTGTGAAAAAATTTGTCTTGAAAAGTTATATGAAAGGATGATGACCAAGTATGAACACTCTCTGATCATAAAACAGCTCAAATGTTTTCAATGCAGAAGCTTGAAGAGAAAACAGGCATATCCTAAATAATTACTCTTACGAGAAATTATATTCTGTACCGTAATAATAATATAATTTTTGGCCTCAGAAAAACTTATTCAGTAGTTCGCAAATTGAAATAAGAAAACAAGTTAATGAGTGCTAATTATACGAAACAAATCGAATTTACAATGATTAATATATATAACGATTAGCACACTAAGACGATCGAATTTTGTCAAAAAACAATTTTGAATTAAGAGAGAAGTTTTATCGCAACTCTATAAAAGTCTCGAGCAGTGTTTAATACTAGATTGAGATGCTAAGCTAATTCATTTCAAACTTAACGTGCTATGGTGTTTTTTTTTATTTCTTTGTTATTATAAGAGTAAAATATTCAGCAAAGAAGGCGGTGGGAACCTACATATGTCAAAGGAATTGATTTTAGACCGCCTCAATGCTTAAAAATTTTGGAAACTCGAAAAGCGAACCTACAAAACATTTGCTTTACTGTATTCTCTGGAACTGAGTTATAAAAAAGACTGGGCTTTTGAAACAAAAATACTGTTGGATGCAACGCAAACAATGAAACAGAATCATACAGCTCTTTCCTGATATATAATGAAACAAAGTTAAATAAAATGTGCATTTAAAAATTGGTGCAAAACCATCTAGATAAAGAAAAGAAAACGATAACATTGATGAAGCAATATTGTTGAAAAATTTAAAAAATTTGTTGGCTTGTAAAATTAAGCAAAAGATTGAAAGAACGGACAAAAGTAGACTATGATATAACGGATAGATAAAACTTTTTTCTTTGTGCTGCCAAAATACAAAGCAAGGTGAAAGGCATGTTTAGGAAAAAATGCCTTCCATTAGTAACACCCTAAAATTTTACTTCTTTTTTATCAAATAAAACTGTAATTTTACATAAAATAAAGACGAGTCTTTTCTGACCAATTATCTACTTTTGCCATTTCTTTCTTTCTAAAGATTAATCTTTTGAAAATTTGTTCTCGTAAATTAAAATGGAGACACAAAGAGTAACAACAACACGAGTGTCTGCCCAGCACCAGTCAAAGAATCACTTTCTTACAAACATATTGAGATCATTCTGAGGAATAATACACAAACACGGACAAGGAACACGAATGATGGAAGTAGACAGAAAACAAAATCAGTTTTTTCAGGATCAATATGATGAAGGGCAACGAACAAATTTTTTCTAGGTGAGTGCTGTAGTTAACCTCACCGATTTTTCAATAAATATAGTATTGAAAACTTTCTTAAATATCTTTGAATCAGCTAGAAAGAATTCTTCGAAATTTACAGAACATGTACATAACAGCATAGAATCCAGTTGTAATGTAAAGTTTCAGGAAAATCGATAAAAGGAATTTAGAAATTTAATAAAAAGATGGACAATTTGAAGAACTGGCAAAATGAGAACAGGTTCCCAGAGAAAATAATTTTACTTTCCATAATTCCATAATCAAAACTACCGCAGGGTATTTTTGATAGGCTCCACAAAAAGAAATAATTTTATTCTACTGACTGTTGAATCTTTTTTTTTTCACTACATTGAAATTATCTAAATCTAATGTAAACGAAGTTATTGCCAGATGTAAACAGAATTAGAAAAAATTACTAAAAAACTTCCAAACAATCTTGCTTGCCCATCCTTACTTCTTTTTTCTCTTTAATCAGTTTCACCAATTAGTTAATTACGATTTGCTGAAGAAATAAAAAATTAATAAAAAATTTGGAACATGATTGTTTGTAAGATTTCGGGAAAAATTCTGCCCTTCAAACTGAACTGGAAAAGGAACCAAAGAACTTTTAGGCTCTATATAATAACATTAGGCAAATTTATTCACTGCCGATATTGATATCCAAAATGAAGTAGAACTGCCTGAATTTGGAGACAGTCACTTCAGAATAGTGTTATCTTACAATATCACTATATTAGACAGAGTGTATGTACATGGCAATGTGGTTTGAAAGGCCAATTAATCAACAGCAATGACATTCAACATCGAGTTTTCTCTCTCCCCGTCGCTTCCTCTCCGTATGGATCGCATATTTATAATTCTCAACAACTCTTGATGGATAGATAAATATACAAACAGGCTGACCGATCAGCTAGAAAATAATTATGTATACCATCCCAAACAACTGATTCAAGCCTAAGTAGTCACTGAAGTGACAGTTCGGAAATGATTCGAATTGATGATGAAAAATCATTTTTTATAGACAGCGTGTATTTAAAGGACAGATGATAGTACAGAAGGCTATTCCGAAAAAAATCCTTTGCCGGTTTTCGAATCTCTATAAATAAAAATGTAAATGTTCGTTGTTTGTTTCTAAACAATGTTTCAAATTCTTCAGCGACTGATTTGAATTTTGATACAGCGTTGCATTAGAATCGGGGCGCGAACATTTACATTAGGCGCGTGTTGAAGAAAAATTCCAGAGGTTTAAGATTTTGAACAAACAAACATTTACATTTTTATTTATGTAGATAGACTAGCTGGATCCTGCCATGTTTTCCTTGGCTGGGTCCAGCTAGTTATTAATAAAAACATCTGCTATATGTTTATCTATCACATCACTTTCAGAACGCTTGGATGATTTTTCTCAAATGATTCCAAGGTTCATAACTAGCCATAGTTTGAACTTCACACGGCTACTACAATGAATAACTCGACTTTCATGTTCTTGGACTGATTATAAATCTTTAAACATGAGAAGAAAACTGGAGCTATAAAATGGATGCAAAGTTTTATGAATTTAAAAAAAATTCAAATAAAAGCTGATTTAGTTAAGGCATGAACAATTATAAGATTGAAGTGTAAGAAAAGACTGGAGATATTGTTTATTGCCGCCAACTTACTACAAGATGGGAAGAGGAAACAGAAGAGAGGACTTTGGCGGGCAGTTGATTTGTAAGAACCAAATTGGAGCAGATGCAAAAAATAGCACACAGGTGTGGTTTAACTGGATTTTTGGTCGTATAGAAGAGAGTGGTGAAAGAGAGGAGGAAGACTGGACTGTCCTCATTCCACATTTCCAGATGTCTTAGTTCCGAGAAAAGTTGATACTACTTCCCGACATAGCACCACTATTTTAGTATAAGTTGGAATGCCAACTAACATCAAACAAAACTAATAAGAAAGCGAAAAGAAGCGAAATGTACGGCTTCATATGGCATGGTAGATGGAATGTTGTGTAAGTAGATGGGAGTTTTCAGCGAAATTCGATATTTCTTCTTCATTATTAATGGATTGACGACATAAAATATTGGCTTATTATCGGATAATGCCATCACAGTTCTTCCAGTTTATCAAATTATAACCATTATACCAAAATCATTTTGATCAAAGCCAAAGTTTGACTTGAGAAATTAAAGGAGAAAGAGAAATTTTCTGTTCTTCCTACCGAAACAGTTAAATTTCCCTTGCAACATTGTCTCTGCCAATGGACGAATTATATAGAAGAAATAAAAAAGCGATACGACAAATGGAATTTTAAGAGAATAAACAATTGAAAAATAAACAGGGACAGAGCGGACCACCTCTTGGATACTACTTCGCATCCGATGACGAAATAATCGATGACGATGGTGGGAACGACAACGACGACACCGAGAACGATGTATAAGTGAACCAGGAACAAGAGCAGTACTGCAAACAATCACAGACAGATGCTTAGTAGCTTATGTGATTCATTGCTTGCAGAAAATTTTTCAAATTTTTGGCTTCATAAATTGACCAATCCATGAATGCATTGGAAATTCTCTGTAAATCAGCAAAGTTGTTTAATTCATTTACTCACATATCATATCAGAGAAACGGAAGTATGACGTTATTGTTTTCAATACAGTACTTATTCAAGACAGAGCGACAAAATAAAACAAGGAGCTATTTTCTACTCAACAAATCGAAGATATCATATTTGCCGTATATATATGACAAATAATTTCATTTATGAGTCACGATGTAAAGTTCCACTCCTCTGCCCTTCTCCCTGCCTCCTTCATATCGAGAAAGAAAAAACCCAGTATTTGCAAATTTCAGTATGTCTTAAAATTTCTAAAAAAAATATTTCTTGTTCTTATTTGAACAGAGAACAAAGACTAAGGAAGCCAGCTGTTTGAAAGTGCTACCCTGGTAATAATTCAATTTAAACATCTTCAGAATTTATGGACAAATGTATTGGATGATGAATCGATACAGTGCTTGTTAATAATATTTTAATTACCTACGACCTTGTCGGCAGACGGAACGAATAATGTGATGCGATCGGTAGTTAAAGGTTTCGACACGGGTCTCTTAGTATCTATTTTAGCCACAGCATCGCAATACATGAAAGCATAGTTTTTTAGCAAAGTTTTTAGAAGATCCTAGAATTTTTGGAGAACTGTACACTTCAGTATAATCAAATCTCTTACCTCAATAAGAAACCGAAGAAAAGAAGCTATAACAAATACGAGAGAATACTTTGGAAGGTGCACCAGCAGTTAAATTTTTGGGCTTCGAAATACAGCTAGAAATTTCTTTACAAAAAGCATGAGAGATGATCATGGAGTTTATTTTTAGTACCAAACGAACAAGTGTCTTCAAATGTTTTAGAGAAAAAGAGGGTCGTTCACAGAAGGATGGATGTTCTCGTAACCAAAATATTTCATCTACCTAAGCGACCTCTCTATACCCTCCAAAATTAATTTAAATTTAATCTTTTTTGTTATTTCAACATATAAGCTTGTGTAAGCTCAATATCTATAATTAGGAAAGATCCGAATTTGGCATACAAAATAGAATGGGAGATATGAATGAAGAAAATTCTACTTGATGGCTACAGAAATGCAACAAATCAGTGTGACATAAATCAAAGAAAAAAAAAATTGGGAAAGAAGGAAAGCTTCACTCATAGAATATAATGTCCCCATTTCTGCGGTATATTTTATCTCTCAGCTTGATTTATCAACTAATGCGACCTATTTCCGTTTTTACTACGTTTCTTTATTTCATTTATTATTTCCTTACAAGTTGGAGTTCATAATGGTTTCTCTTTCCTGTATTACAAGATTGTACGGCACATACGATCATTTTATTGTCAGTTCCTGTAAAGTGAATAACATTAAAAGTTTCAATTATGTTAAAGTGTATATGCAAAACTCTGTGTTCGATTTCCAGAAAACCAAAAAAAAAAAAAAATTTACAGGAGAAATTCAAATCACGTTGCAAACGAAAGGTTTAATTATACGGATTGGCAAAATAGGCAGCTGCGTAAACATTTTCACTAATCTAATGACTATAAACTCGTTTACATATATTTATAGTAACGAGCATGTATTGCTTCGTTAGGAAATTTCAAGATTTGGCCGCACTTCTTGCGTTCACTTTTCAATCTTTAAATCAAGACTGTGACCAATCTGACCTGTAATATATTTCTTTCTGAAAAACAGGAAAATTTTATCGTTGAAAAAAATAATGATAGATCGAGTAACGTTACAAGATTTTAAAAGATATACGATAAAAATTTGATGTGATCAGTTTTAATCGTTGCCGAGCAATTTTAGAACAAAAGTGATAAGATTTGAAAAAAGAAAGTAAATATTACAGTCCAGTTGATGAAAAGCAGAAAAAAAGTTCAAATTAAAATTCAGACTAAAGTTTTTTTTTTCATTACGAATTTAATTTTTTCATTAAAACTTAATTTCAAAATTTTAATATAATTTAATTTTAAAATATTTTGGCGGACTGCAGAATGCTATATTGACATGGAATTGCATAGTGATTGTAATATTGATATGTCTAATGGAATCAATGGGAGAAAGTTAAATTTTAGTAAATTTCTCGAATAGCGGACTGTGCATATAGCCACTGAGAGTCTGGCCAAACAGTGAATAAACGAAATGATTTGACGACGGGTTTCATAAGCCCATTATAAGAGGTTGATGTACGACATCTGTCTCAAATAAGTAAATCATCTTTTGCACATCAATTATTAATTCCAATCTGAACTAAATTTTCGATTTTTAATTAAATAACAGTAGAAATTACCTGAGAAAAAATAGAATTAGTTCAAATGTTCAATTGAAATGCTCGAGCTAATTCCATGTTTTATTTCAGATAATATCTACCGTTATTGTGATTAAAAATCAAAAACTGAAATTCAAAAACAAATATGTGCGGCAGAACATCTGAAATCGTCAAAAAAGCAATAATCGGTAGTTCAGACTGAAAAAATTTTTTTCGCACACATTAGGTAGATAAATGAATTAGAATGAGTTAAGTTGCATGTTCAGAAAATATTGAAATTTATTAGTAGAATTTGGAGACTGACGGGTCTTTTTAATTACTGTTCCATAATAAAACCTAAACTTCAATCTGAAAAAATATTTCATCTGACAATTTTTTGATGAATTTCATCTAAAAATGCATCAGCCAACATTCTTCATTGGAATGATGAGTGAAGAAGAGTCAGAATAGGCAGAAAAACATGTTTTACATGCGGTAGTAGTTTTCAGCCCAGCGAAAAAGGAGAATTATCATATGGCCCTTGAGGGAGGGGAAAAAGGAGAGGAAAGTAAGGTAAGAAGTTTATAAGAACCGAAGAACTTGTTTTCAGGCCGTTTACTTTTTTCGACTTTAAATTTCCACAATCCGTTATGATGAAATTTGATGATGAGTACATGAACATGGTGAATGAAGAGGTGTCCACTTTCTTCGTTTAAAATTTACGTTGAAAAATATGCAAAATTTTGCGCCCCAACTAGTTTTTGCTCGTTAACATTGCTTGCCAAGTGAGTTCAGATCTTGAAAATAAGTGCGAAATGTGAAAAAATAGCGACGGAAAAGAGGAAAAAAGAGCGAAAGTTGAGGAAGAAAGAGATTTATGAAAAGATTAATTTTTGTTTGTAAATTCATACGCAATGATGACAGCAAAAAAAGTTTGATTTTCTAAACAACTTTCAACTGAATCTTCAATACAATATTACTCAAACTGATTGTTTTCTTTAAAATCTAAAAATTGAGGGACAAGAGAAACGGTAATCACTTTCTCATGAGTATTCAGTGAAAACTTGAAATTTGATAGGAAGAATAAAGAATTCCATGCAATTGTAGGAATTCCATACAGTTCAATTCAATAAATAGTGTCAGTTTTATTTGCTTTCTGCGAACAAAATTTTCAAATTTATGACATATTCCGTACAACACACACTGTAGCAGTACTCAAATGAGTACTTTCCGAACGGATTTTTAATTTTTTATGGGAAACCTGTTCAGCGATTGGATGTACAGATGCGCTGTCTTCATACATACAAAAAATAAATGATGATGACGATAATGTAATAAAAACGACTAAAAGAGCACAAACGAAAAGCAAACACCGAAGATAAAAAGCAATCGTCAAGTTTATAGAGGTTGATTCATTGAAATTTCCATCATAAATCTCTACTAATAGATTACAAAAATTCGAATTTTGGAAAGATCCAGGAGTTCTCATGCACAGCCATATTAAATCAAAATTTCCAAGAGTTACGAATCAAACGCTCAAAAGTGATATTTTCGAAACATTATAAGGAATCGTGATCTAAAAAAAAAAAAAACAATAGGAAACTGCCGAAATGATAACAAGAACAATGAGATGAAGAAATCGGCTTATCCCTATAGCCATCCATCTACGGGGACATTTGTGGAAAGAGATGAATGTAAATGTGACCTTGTAAGTACGCGTATGTACTACTTATTTGTCACTATTTTTCTGTTTCTCTGTGTCTATCTGTCACACAAATGGAATTAAAATGTGTTGAATTTCTGAATTACATTCTTGACGAACTGAGGTCAAATTTGCTATAATCACAGAAGAGCTCACTAAGCATAAATGACCATGGTGGACAGTTGATATAAGCAATTTGTCCATATGAATTTATTTCCCACTTCCTTTAATGTAACGAGCAGATACATGTGAAGAATTATCCTGAAAAAATACGCCAATATAAATTTACATCTTTTGGTAAAATCGAACAATGTCCTGAAATTATTCTTTGGTCGTTTTCAAATCAAATCTATCAATATGTATCATCACTTAGTTTTCAGCGTTGGTAATAGGCAACACAGAGGATGGTGAAAAAGGTCTATTGCATTATTCGCTTTTCGATAATTGAATTGGTCCCCCCCTCCCCCCGAGTAACGAACACAATATTATCAAACCATTCGATCTTTTTCTCAAAGTTTTTCCTTTCATTTTATGAAAAAAAAAAAAGAAGAAAAGGAATACTCTTTCTTTTGTGCGTTGCATTCTCTCGTCAGAAAAAAAAATATTTGAAAAGGCTCTTTTTTTTAAAAAAGAAAAGTCCTGAACTTTTCCCATGCTCAACCAGAGAAATCGAAAGAAAATTGGGTCGAAAATTAATGACATTAGAAGGCATTAAAACGATGTACGGTGTCCACATAAATTTTCGACATCACATATCATTGCCCTGATCCCGCTCTGCGTATCATCAAATCCCGTTGTAGGTCGTCACGTTAAACTGTCTCCCTTTTGATGATTCACTTCCATCCGGAAAGTCAATTTCTAATTCTTCAATACTTATCAATAATAAGGTCTCAATCCTAATAGATAAAACAATTTTCCAATATATTGAAGTGTAGCGCTTTCCGAATGATGGGAATTCAGGTGGAAAAGGAATTCCATTAAATTAATATGATAATCTTTCCTTCTAATAATCTAGTAATAGATTCCCTCCTAAAGTCAAAGAATCCACTCATTTCTAAAGCTCTTACCAGATAAAAATTCAGTTCCAATTACGGATATTATGTCCATTTTTATTTATTCAACTAAAATACTGGTAAAATCTGCAATAACTGGAGAAAAAAAGTGGAATGGTCAGTAGATGACACCATAAAGGAGGAGCAGAAACTTTTTTTTTTTTTGGCTGAACTTCATAATATTTCAGTTTACTTGTTTAGAATGGATCACAATTAAGATATAAGACTAAATGAAAGAAAGACACATTAAATAAATGAATAAACATAATGATCTATGAGCATTAAAAATGAACACCACAACAGGAAGTATTCGATTTGCTCATACTGCCGAAAAGGCTGATTAAATATGAAACCAAATTCAACAAAAAAACATTACAATGCCAAGTTATAACTTGATCTTACAATAGTAAAACCTGAGCAGTTTTAATCTCCCTAATCGAATCTTCAGGATATTTTTCTGAAACATATATAATTTAAGATATAATCTGAAATGGGTATAATAATAGAAAACTAAGGATATAATAGAGATAAAATACATTGATACAGTAATTGGTGTCACCGTATTCGAACATGAAATAGAAAGCAGAATTTGAGAAAGTTCAGCAGAATGACAATTTTAGACAGCACATCAATGAGCATAAACTGGCTCACAATGACGGAAATAACACGAACAAAACGAAGAAAGTAAGAACACTTTCTGAAAACTTTGTTCGATCCAAACTGCAAGACAGAAATTTTATTCAGATGTCTTCTCTTCTTTACAGATCCTGCGGTTCCTGCAGTAAATCCTACAAAACAGAAAAAAAGTTAAAATTTTGTTTCAACAATTTTAGGGTAAGTACCAATGTTCTTAATCCTAAATTTTCGAAACAGTAGTTAATAGTCCATTCAAAATACTAAAAGTAGGATTCAACTATCAGTGCTTTAAATGAAACATTAAAAGTGAATACAGCATCATTCATCAACATGAAAATTCTAAGCTACGATGAAATAAGATATACAAATCCTTACATGAAAAACAATAGCAAGATGATTAAGAGCGCGAAGATTTTGCTTTAGGAAGAGAAACTGGTTGTTTAATGAGGTCCTTTGGCTAAATGGGCCAAACGGTTTTGGCCTAATGGCTTTGAACCGTCCAACTGACGTATTCTGAAGATTAGTTCAGCAATAAAGAAATTTAAATATAGCAGTCCAAAAGAAAAAAACTTCATCAGAGGGTCTCATTCACAATGATGCTGATGTAAAATAAGAAAGGGAGGACAGGGATATCCCAAAAAAAAAAAAAGTCAATTAAAATTAATTATTGGAAACAACAAATCTACTACACCATACATATTTTCGAAAAAATTATTTTCTAAATCAATGATTATCGATTAAGATTTGCTGATGGACCAATGGATTCTGAAACTGGTGCTTTAATGTTGAAGTTCTGAAGAACGGATTCACGTTCACGTTCCGCTACACCCAAAATTTCTTGGACGAAGGCTCCCATTGAAAATTTATGATCATTACGAGCATCATCCAGAAATCTATGAGCCAACAGATCTGGATACTTTGGCCTGTTGTTATAATCTTTTGTCAGGCTGAAAAAGAAAAAACTATAGACCTGAGCAACATCGACTTTGAAAAATAAAAGCTTCATTAATTTCATGGCTAAAAATTGATACTAAAATCTCAATATATTACATACCACTGAGCAACAAAATCCTGGAAATCATCGGTGAAACCCAAACTGTGGGACAGTCTTGGTGCTGGTTCATGAACAACTTGTTTCAGTTGCTCAAATGGCGTCTTCCACTTGGAATATGGATGGGATCCTGTGGCTATCTCCACCTGAAGTCATCAATTTTGAATTCTGAATGAGAACGGTAATGAAAAAAATTAATAATTTGATCTAAATAAAATGAGAAATAACAGCGAAATTTAGTTCAAAATCAATGGTATAATTTGGGTACATTAGAATAGATGTACGTACCAGCGTAATTCCTAAACTCCACACATCCGCTCGGACATCATAAGCAACCTTCTTTTCGCCTTCAATTCTTTCCGGTGGCATATAAGGTTTGCAACCTGCATTCACTGTCTTTGCAACCTGAAGGTAACTCTAAACAAATAAATTTTGAAATATTTTGAATAAAAAATAAAAATTTTCTGTGTCGTCATCTATTGGGACACGTTAGATCAAAAATTTCTGCTAGAAACATTGCAAGTAAGATATATCATTTACCGAATTTGTCAAATGGCCTGAAATGCCAAAATCACAAATTTTCACTGCCCCTTGCTTATTGAGCAGTATATTTGATGGCTTTACATCGCGATGTATTAAGTTCATTTGCTCTTTCATGAAATTCAATCCTTCAACGACCTAAAGAAAATTTATTGCATTTTTCCTTCTTTGGCATTACAGAATAAAGAATTAAACAGATTATTAGATAAGACATTCATTTATCTTACTCTCTGCTAAACAAATTAACTTCAAATACATAGATATTCACTAAATAAGTCAAATAACATTTATTTCCAACACTTTGCCTACCGAAAGAGCACATTTAGCTATGAACATTTCTGGCAAAGGACCACGCGAATCGAAACATATTCGATAAAATTTATCTAGTGACATATCCATTACTTCCATGCAGATCCAAACATCACCTTCACGAAACATTGCACCGTAAAAACGCACCATCTGAATTTTATTTGTATGTCTAATTTGAAAAATATGAAAAGTTTGCAGAATATCTAAAAAGTCTAATGTAGATTGCATCAGCTGCTTGAAATATCAGTGCCTCATATAAAAATTCAATACTTCAAATTGCAAAAGCTACCTGCGCACAGCAGTCACTTTTCATACAAGCTTGTAATTCTACAAGCATCCGTTTCTGACTTTCATCGTTTATTTGGGAGTGGATACGCTGAAATGACATTTCAAAGCTTCATTGTGAAAAAAAAAATAGTATACTTCTTATAAGTCTTATAATGGATAACACTTTTATCTATATAGATTAGAATTATCGCAAAAAGTCTATCATTATATTAACCTTAACAGCCATAATAGTATTCGTCTGACGGTGACGCATTTTTTCAACAACTCCATATGCCCCCCTTCCAAGTTCCTCGATCTTCTCCAACTCTTGAGCTCGTACTTGGACCTCCTCACCATCTTCCGAAAACCTAGAAATACTTGATGCAGAAAGCAATATCACATCAAAATTTGTACTCCATCTTCGAGTATTATCATCGAATATTTGTAAACGTAACAGTCAACTCTACTTTGATGTATTTTCTATCGACTTTGTAATTGCTGCGAACTTCGAGCAAATTATTTTATTTCACTGAAATTTTTATTCGATGCTACTTTTGTGGCAGTTTGACAGATAGCAGATTGCCTTTTATCAGAAAAATTCAACATTTCTTAAATGTCAGGTAGATTAGAAGCTTCCTTGCTTACGAAAAAAGTGACACTATATAAAAGACCATTTAAATGAACTAGTTCAGAACCAACAGTAGAAAACATAAAATGTTTGCTAAGTTTACACCCAACAACCCCAACTAGTTTCAAACATATTTGAATGCCACTGCCAAATAGTTGTTTAGGAGAAATTCAAAAAGAATTTTGATAAATGTATATTCAGCACAAATGTTGATCTTGATTTAATATCGGTACATAAATCTTACTTCATCATACACTTATCGTCAAGATCTAGATTTGGTAAACTTTCGGGTTCAGGCATTGTGAGGCGTCCCAGTTTACTTTTACCTGCAAGGAAGAGAAGTAAATTCAAAAACATTGTCTTTTTAATCCATTTAAATGATGGTAATGGAGGAGAGCATTACTTATATATTGACTCACGGCCCAAATTATCGGCAATCTAACCGACAGTTGAATGAAACGGAATATTTCGTAAGACCAACGATAAGTCTTAGGAATGCCAATACAGAACCGTGTCAAATATGAAGCTGTGTCACAATGGACATACAGTAGCATTATTACTGTAAATATTTTGTTTTCGGATAAAGTTTTTCTATAAGTAAATAGATTAATAAATAAAAGCTGAACGCGTCAAAGATTGCGTACTAGCAAAACGATTCGGCATCGTCCGTGAATCGACAGTTGGAGAAGCCGGCAAATGACTAAAGTTAAAATTAAAGTAATCTCATTTCAGGAACAAATTATCTGAGCAAGAAAACTCGTCCGAAATTTAAATTATTTTCATTGGCAGTAGGCAGTCACATAACCTGGAATTTTTTTAGTTTCACGTTGAAAATCTATAAATGAATAAATCACGCTAGTGATTATAAGAAGCAGATAAAAAATGCTCCAGTTTTCTTCAAAAAAAGAAGCAGTGAATTCGGTGGAAATGAAGACAGCTGGCTTTTCCATACTATAAAAAAGGACTCGAGAAAAGTTGGAAAAAATCGTACGAGAAATTTAAATTAACAATATTCAAGAAATAACTGAAGGAAGAAAAAATTTCACAAGAAAAAAAAAACATCTTTCAGAAAGAGGTATTAAATATGAGATGAGAATGAAAGGAATGTTGAAGAACGGTTAAGCTTTGCTCTGCTTGATTCCCCTACGAGAAGAATTATCATTCTCAACAGAAAAGTGCGACACAAATATATTATAATGTAATCATTTTATTCATTCAAATCAGCTACGAATATTCATGAGTTTACAGATGGCGTCAAATGCATAGAATAATGAACAGAATGTATTGTTTACTACGAATTAATTACAGCTCTTTTTGCGATACTACGAGTGGATGTTTTTTGGATAACAGCAAATGTATGGTACCACAATTTGGACATCATCGATCGACCTATCGGTACATGAGATCATACCACGTATGGAAGGGCTGAATTCTAGAAACGTCGCGGTTCTGTATGATATCAGCTGCAAAATAAAAGAAATCTCAAACGAATGAAAAGAGTGGAGAGATGAAAGGAAGTGGAAGTGGGAGGGAAGTGAGAATAATGGTGGGTGGAAGAGGTACCACAGCCAACGTG
The DNA here is from genome assembly GCA_028564675.1 of Onchocerca lupi. Lineage (NCBI taxonomy): Eukaryota > Metazoa > Nematoda > Chromadorea > Rhabditida > Onchocercidae > Onchocerca > Onchocerca lupi. The sequence goes on from JAOVVO010000481.1 coordinate 22,671, forward strand.
TATGAACAGGAAGGAACACATATAAAATCTTTACATGGTCTCAACTGATATCGAGAAGAAATGTCGCTCCCAAGCTGATTACATCAGAAACATTTCGACTCCATCCTTAAAAACATGGGGAACGCCCAAAGATCAGAACTTCTCATCCTCTCCTTCTCTTCCCCACTCAATATTTCTATGCAAATATTGCGCTGCTATAGCTCGCATAAACAACAATGTTTACTTGGCTGGCAGTATTCTCTTCGATGAGCTTTTCTGTGTATTCAGGCCTTCGGATGTGCGAGATTGGTTAGTTCGGGAGGCGTAAAGAAGGAGGGACGAGCTACTGCTGTCATGACCGCGTGGTACCATTCATGAAGTGAAGTAGGGGGGTATTACAGACGAGGGAAATGGATACCCTTGTATCGTTTGATTATGAAACAGAAAGTAGGATAGCACAAAATGAGGACATTTAAACCGTCAAGTAGGAATCGTATGGCGCGGTCTCCATGCCATCACCGACTTGCTCGTAGGATATAAGTAAGAAGAATAAGTGTTTTTCTTTTCTCGTTGTGACTAAGTTCTTTGCAGCAGCAAGAAATAAGTTGCTGAGTGCTCTTTAGAGAGCTATGATTATATGGTTTCATTGGAATGTACCACTGCAGGGCAAAATTGGCGAGGTCTGCGGGGATGTGCTGCAACAAACTATCGCATCATCCGACGCGTTCGTCGTGCCTCTTTTGTATGGCGATACTGAGTCATTAAAAATAGGATTTTTGGAAACCAAAGAAATAAATAAAAGAGAGCTGTTTCTGCACATTCCATATTTTCAGTTCAGTATTAAATCATCAGTATTCGCATCGACGTTTATTTATGGTTGATGTAGGATCAGAGCGAGTGGTAAGTATATTATGCATTACCGCCAATCTTTCTATTTGACTTTTTATCTGTTGATTCAATTTTTCGTGTCTTTCAAGTTGTGACCACGTTGAATTATCTGTAATCTTTTAAATACTACATAGTTCTCATGTCTCTCATGATTTCATTTTTTATAGAATATTCATTTTGCCTCTGGCGTAGAGTTACTTGATAGTGTACCTTCATGCAGTGAAGCATTCTCCATTTCATCAGCAGACACATTTCCGGCTGGCTTGCAGAAAGAACCTATGTCACCAATATCGGAACAGTATCGCCTTAAAAAATTGCACTTGCAGCAGAAATATGATTATATTTATATGGTATGACTTTATTTATTCAGTTGCTTTTCTCTTCATTGGACTTTTTAAAATTTGCATTTTCACAGAACAGAATTGTCTGTTGTATAATGGTGAGGTAAAGATTCTCGATTTCGTTCATTTTGCTCCATTGCTTAATCTCTTTAATTCCAGAAACCAGTTTCTGTTAGTGACTTTAAAGGTTTCAAATATTTTTTCTTTCCTCAACTAATTCTTTAAATTTGAAATCCTTGAAAAATTTTTAGTCCAACAATCGGTTGCGTAATCGTTTATATCATATCAAGAAAGAAATCAACCATTTGAAGCGCCTGAAAAGGTTTACTTCATGTTTATTTAGCAATCAGTAGCAGTAGCTAGTTGTTTTTTCTTGCTGTTTAAACAAGCTACTTATTACTTCAAAAACTGAGAAAAGAATCGATAATTGCTAATTGATGATGAGAAATTAGTACTTTTTTTCAGAGTACTTTGTCAGCGATTGTTCACATTTCGTGATCCGTTTATGGATTCATGCCTTGAAATTCCGGATAATGATCCGACATCGTCAACAACAGAGAAGATTTCAGGCGATGCAATGGGAAAACCATCTAGTAGTTCCAAAAAGAAGAAGGCTGCGGAAGTTAAAAGAGTCAATCAGGTTAGCTACTTTTCTGCGATCTTCAACTTCTGAGTGTGTAAATACTAACAATGTGCATCAATTTGCGCTTCAAAGTGTAGAAATGTTAACAAAATGTTAGCCTTCTAAAATCCGAAATATATGTCTTAATGATGATACGGATGGAACCGGTTGATGGAATTGCGAGATATGACTGAATTGGCATCAGTAGCTTCAAACGAATGACAAAACAGCTGTACAGTGTATGAATCGTTTGGCGAGTCTCTGTCAGTTTGTAGGTAAGCTAACAGGTGTTGTTTTAGAAGCGCTTGCAATAGTCAAACAGAAAAGACTGCAGCACATTCAAATCAACTTGGTTGCGGGGAAGATCAGGGCTACAATGGGCTTCTAAAAATTCCAGGTACTAGGTTGTCGAAGGATGTATCTTTCGTTATACATATGCAATTCGTTGATGAGGGGTGGACGTTGAAAAAAGGTAAAATGTTATGCGGCGTTCTGAGCTTATGCCAAATTGAGTTTATGCCAAATTCGTTGAGTACGACAGATGCATACAATTCGAAAAATGAAAGTGCGATGTTTTTGGAAACCGAAGAAAACTGAAGAAGTGGGCTTTGTCACTAGTAGGAGCTGGTACTTCAAAATTGTCTCATATGCTTTCATTTGGCGCAATTCGAAATTGATAGCTTGAAGACATTTATGGTCGTCCAAATAAGTTTAGATGAGAAAGAAGATTTTTTGGAATCCAGAGGTACTAAGTTATTGATGGAGAAGCGTTGAATTATAAAAAGTTAAGTATTAAGAATGTTAAAAAGGGAATGCTTCAATTTGTTGGATTAAAATTGACTTTTGGATTAGAATTTAAGTACTACGAAGTTCCAAAAGAAAAAAGATTTATCAAAGCTAGAGATACCTGAAAAAACGCTTTAGAAGTAGCTGCTTAAAAAATTGTTGTCTTTGAGGAGTTAAATGGGAATCTTGGATACGATGTAGCAGACATCAAGATCATGCATGGAAAATTTTGCTTGAACTTTCTGAATAATATAGTTTTTTCCGAACTCATTTGTCGAAAAGTAAAGAAAAACTTTGTTGTACATAAAGATTTTCTAAAGATTTTCTCATCCAAACAGTCTTCGTAATTGGAAAATGTTGTTCCATGGTAATGAAAGAGGAGTTTTGGCTGTGATTAGTTTGGAGTGTGATTCTAGATATGTCTCAAAAAATATGGCTTAGTTTTACCATCTTGGTGTTTTTAACTTCACTTATTTCGGATTTGAGAAGCTTTCTTTGTCCTAAAAACTTTATTTCCCACTTCAAAGCTATTGTTTGAATTTCAAATGTTGCTTTCCAGCAAGTAAATGAAGTCTCATCGATGGTCGAAATAGCGAAGAATAGTGTTATATCAATAATAGATTCGGTGATTACTGAATCTCATGAAGAACGTGTGCGTGCCAACAAAAATTCCAATGGCCAAAAAACTCAACATTCTCCAACTGTGCCAGCCGTAAACGAAACAATGCAGAATGAGACAGGAATCGAAGGGGTAAATATGCGTTATTTTTTGTTTTTATATTGGTACTACTGAGATCATGGAAATTTTTTTTTTAGAAAATGTTTCGAAACTTTTTACCATTCCAGGTCTCTGAAGATGGTGAACCAGTCATTGAAAGGATGTTACGCGCTTCATCTATAGATCATTTGTTACCTGTTGATCCAGATTCCGACCCTAATAATGTTCTTACTGGATTTGGTGAAAACTTGGAGGAAAATTTCATGGCCGAAGACTAGAGTCCTGTAATTATACTATTTGCTGCAGTTTGAAATTTTTGTTTTCGCTAGAATGATGATTTATTTATTTCGCTGCTGACACACCACTCATTACTGTCATAGTGAGAACAGGTCCTGTGAAGACTTGTATTTGAAATAGGATGAAAATTATGGTAGTATAGCCAAAATTTTCTGAAATCTTTGAGTTTGACTTTAACTGATTTCTTCATGATTTTACGAAGAAACATTCAAGAGAACTTAATTGTGAATTTAACGGAATCTATCACAGTACTTGACCACAAAACATTGAATACGGCTGTTGAAGTTTATTCACAGTATTGTTAACGTTACTTAATAGATGGTCAGATATTTAAGCACATCTTTCATCTATTTAATGTTTTATGGTGCCATAAATTATTTTTTGTGTTTGATTCATTTCAAATCTTTCGTAATGACATAGTGAGCATGGACGAACGTTCATATTCACAGTGGCACTTTATTAATGTATGTTGATTCTTCTGAAAGATTTTATGAGTAGTATATAAAAAGCGGATTAGTCAGTTTTAAGCTAATTTATAGGTATCAGTTCTGTATAAATGATGACTGTAAATGTTCAGTGATATGCTTGCATTTTATTTTTCTTTCGTTTTTATTATATCGCTTTTGCAAAATCATTTTCCTTACCTTCATAAGGGATTAGAATTAAATTGAATATGTTGCTTATCTTATAATTTTGCTCCCATTCGAATTTTTCTAATCACATTTGCATTTGTATGGCTGGATATGATAATTATCTTTGATAAGTTCGTTTTGTATTTTTTGAATAAAATTAGATGTTGTGATCGCTCGAAGGAAAATATGTTTTATATCTTAAAATCTTCTCTATGTTTAAAATCTTGCAGGTTTGATGATTCTCGAAACTGGTTGTCGTTTGAATGTAGTTTGTCGAGTTCAATAATTTGGTTTTTATTTGCCATCAGTCAACTGTCATTCTTTTAGATGATACTGTGGCGCATGCAAGACACTGCATGTATCTTGCATTACTGTTGACTATCATTAAAAAAATTTCGACAACTGCTGCAAACCGGAAAATGAAAGTTTTACCTATCCCAGCGTTAAGTGACAATTATATGTACCTCTTAATTGATGAGAAAACCAATGATGCTGCTATTGTGGATCCAGTTAACTTGGAGAGCGTAAGTTTGCAGACTTAAGATCTGGTCGTGTCTTGTCGATTTTACTGAATGAATTCTTGTTTGGCTTAGATAGAAAGCTATAAATTCAAAAGTAACAGTGGTTTTTGATGTATCAAAATATATAATTTCGAGAAAAATGAATAGTGAAATAGTAAATACTTGCAGATAAGTGAAGCCGTGAAAGAGGCTGGTGTAACGCTTACTTCTTCCCTGGTTACTCATCATCACTGGTATGATTTTTCATATGATTAATCAAGTTTATTTAATAGTCATAAGTTTATTTTAAGGGATCATGCTGGTGCAACAAAAGAACTTTCTGATGAGTATCGTGGGTTATCAATTTACGGAGGTGATGATCGTATTGCAGGTGTTACCAATAAAGTGGGAGATGGTGATGTTTTCAAGGTATGTAGCATTACATTTGGATGCTGATAAATTAGTCATAGACGAACGTGCTGAATTTCAAAGTAGAATTTGACTGTTTTCACCTTTCCTGTGTTGGTTATTTAGAATAAAAATAGGCTTTCTGATTTGTCTCAAAAGAGCTGATGAATCGATAAGTTCAGCTGACTGAGTATTTGAATCAAATGATTCATGTAATATAATATTATCTTCGCCACAGATTGGTGAACTTGATGTGAAGTGCTTATATACGCCTTGTCATACAACGGGCTCCATCTGCTATTATGTCACTGATGGTAGTGATGAGAAAGTAGTTTTTACTGGCGATACATTATTTATAGGAGGTAATAAGAAATTTTGTTTCTCAACTGGTTTAAAAAATAGATTGTAAATTTTTTAACCAGGAATGATCATTAACCTAAATGCTTAGTATAACGTGATATATTTTCATGTAAAAAGGAATAGAATCATTTTTAAGTTGGAAGTGTCAAGTGAACTTTAATGGCTTGTGAAGTAAGAGAGGTTAATTTTCATTTTATGATATTTTGCTTCTTCTGTGTGGCTCATTTGATCTTCTACAGGCTTCATTTTCCCTAAAGCCGGATTTTTAGGGATTAGTTCAGTCAACACTATTACTTAATTTTAAGTTATCACTTTTTCTGCTGATTTCGTTTCATGGCGACTCCTTAATCTTTCGTTTTATCCTTTAATCTTTCAACTCTCTATTCTTCTTATTCTTTTGTTTCTGCTCTTTATCAAAGTACTGTTTATGAGTTACAGGATGCGGACGTTTTTTTGAAGGTAATGCCACAGATATGGATTCTGCTCTGAATGAAAAACTGGCCAGTTTGCCAAATGATACGGTACTTAATTTCATCCCAAAGTTACATTTTAAAACTAATCCAATTCTCGAAAATTTTCAGCGCTAGGAGTGAATTTTAATTGCATCCCTATTGGTTTATTTTAGAAGGTATATTGTGGGCATGAATACACCGTTGATAATTTAAAATTCGCTCATTCTGTTGAGCCAAAAAATAATGAAATTACGAAAAAACTAGTTTGGGCAGAAGAACGACGGAAGATTGGTAGATATACGGTACCTTCTACAATCGAGGAAGAAAAACGTTTCAATCCGTTTATGCGTGTTCGGTGAGTATTTGTGAAAAATTCTTATAATCGAGAAATTTCATAATAAATTGAAATTACTACAGTAATTGACGCTACATTGCATTTCCGAAAACCATCATTTTAATGCCATTTGGTTTGACTAATTTGATTTCAGTATAAGTGATGAACTGAGAAACGTGACGAAATCTGCAGATCCCATTACTGTCATGGCGAAGATCAGATGTATGAAAAATAATTTCCGTGTTTAATCTCTCTTGATTCTTGTGTCAGAATATAACTTTTTATGCTTATTTATATGAACACTTGTCTGGAATTCGCAGCTTCGATTTCTACGCGAACCGTCAGATTTCATGTTTTCGCTTAAATTATGACACACAATGTAATGCTGAGTACTGACTTTGCATAAACCATGAGAATTCAATGTTCTTTGTTTTTGACTTAAAGACTAAATGTCTGACCATTCAGTGGCATATCCAGTTTCTAAAAACGTGATTTCAATGATTCAAAAATCAGTGGGCGGAACTACGGCACATATCAAAGAATTCTGAATAATCTGCTCTATGTGATTTTGATATAGCGATCAAATGGTTAAATTGACAATTTGTTGGACTTTGATTGCATTAACTTCATTTCTTTTAAAACTGATGTCCTCACATTTGTGATTGTTTTTGGAAATATTGTGCTATTTGGGAAATTCGCTCTTGGGTACTTAAACTGGAAGGAAGTTTGGTTTCATTTCACTGAAAAGTGCTGACCGTATAGACTCTGTTAATATCCGAAGATTTAGTCAATTCTAAATTGAGCGGTTGGAAACTATACCCTGCGGCGTATTGTAGCTTCAGCACAGTCGATCTTTTTGAATCATTGTCAACCGATTAGAAAGCGAAAGGGCCACCATCAGAAAAGAATGGGGATGAAAAGAAGAATGACAGAAAATATTGCGATACGATTAGCTCTCTTGTGTTAAAGATTTTAGATCGGTCGATCATCAAATGACGCCTGGGTGTGTTGTCGTCGATGTTCACATCCACAACTGATGGCAGCTCGCTCTGTTCCCTTTCAAAGCCGCTATATTGAATCTAACTTGCGCTTCAGTCAAGAACTTTGGGACCGCGATAACTTCTACTAGCTGTTTCCCGTTTCGCTGGCACACTTTTTACTGCACTGAATAGATTCGCTAGCTAAAATTTCTTAGATGCTAATTTTCCGCAATAAATGTATAGTTTCTGTTCCGTTTATTTCATATTTCCAGAAGCAAATGGTGCGTTATTCGAAACTTTTTCATATGTATAACACATTTCTTTTATCCTGAAAATATATTGGTGCTTGTGAAATGTATTTGTGACAAATTTTTGAAGATCTCTGCTTGCCCGTTTCTTTTCAAAAAATGGCTGTATAAAAAGATCCTATCTCCTGCTTTTTCTTATAGGTTCTTGAAAAAGTGATGCTAAAATATCTTTTCAGAGCGCTGCTTTTATTCACTTTGGATTTATTTTCTTTACGAGAGAAATATTATTTTTAAAGTAAGAGACTATGAAATTATTGGAAATGAAAGATTTTATTAAGCCCATATATTGTAAATTTTTTTTCTAGCTGAATATACAATAAATGTTTTGCTAATTCTTTCACCTGTGTAGTCGCAAAACAACTTTCTGTGACACTGTTTAATTTTTAAAGATCGAAAATGGAAGTATTCACCGTAAATATTTCTACTTTTGTTCTTTTCCGATCAGCAACATGAACTAGAAATTCGTCCGACGTTCATCAAACCAGCTCCTTGATGCCTTAACCACATTTTGATATTTTTAAATACCCAATTATTTGGATGACTGGCGTATATCTCCACTTCTTTCATCTTTTAAAATATGATTTAATATGAAATGTGAAACCAATTATATTGTTTACATGAGTTATAAATATGTGATCTCTTGTATCAACAAGATATGATTTCATTTTGGTTTTCGCTGCATAAATTTAAACACTTACCAACAAAATAGTTTATCTGTTTCAATGGAAACTGATTCATTTTCATGCAAAAAGACATTCATCAATTTTGATAAATTTCAGATCATCTACACATTCCTTGTCCCACTTCTTTTCATCCATCAGCTTTAAATTTTCTTGAAAATTTCGTAATCTTTCTGAATTTCCTGCGAATGCGGCACAATGGAAGTTTTTGGCCACTGGACAGCTTACGGTACACTTGGAAAGACAATACGACTACTCTTTTTCATCACACAGCTTCTTTCAATTGTAACAATTTTTGTTTCATGGAAAAAATGTTAACTGAATTTTTATAAAACTTTGTTGGGCATTTCGTAAAAATTGGATATTTATCAAAATTTTTATTTTATAAATTCATAACTCGAAGTTTACAACAAATGCGCCAGATATATATTGTGACAGAATTGCTAAAAGTTTGAATTTAAGTCAAAATTTTTTCTCTTCTCCAGATGGTTTTGTTAGCAGTGTTAACATATGGTTGTTGGCTAATACAGAACCGATCACAGTACGCAGAATTGCTTGAGCCAAGTTTATACGTGGATGTTGCCCGTATTATGATTGTCAGTTCAGTATTTGTATTTATCAGCGCTAGCGTGTCGGTTTATGCTGTAACAAAAGAAATGCGATGTTTCATATATTCGGTTTGTTTATCTTTGAGAAAATAACAATTACGTGATTTGTTAAAAAACAGAGGGGAGGAAGTTCGGATAAGTCACAAAGACCAACCGATTAAGTGAAGATTCCTGGGTCAGCACTGCGACATATTGGTCATAGATGTTCATATGATTCGTAGATGTTGACCTTAGCCGTCGAATACTTTGTCTGTCTCACATTGCTCTCTATATCAGTTCGTTTTCGATAATTTTAGATGGAATAATTTCAAGCAATTTTTCCAGTGTGAACATGGTTAACGAGTATGATGTAAAGATCGAAAAATATTGAACATATCCTTAACTTATCAATCTTTCAAACAAATACATAATGAAATGTTGCACTAGGAAGACTTAATAAAACTATTTTAGTATGTGATAGCTAGCGGGGTAATATTTGTAATGATGTTTATTGGTGGTGTTATGGGTTTCGTATTTAGACATCAGGTCTGTTTTTTTTTTCTTTTTTTTTTTTTTTTTTTTCAAAATTAATTGTTGTTACTGGGACTATAATTTCCGAACTTTACCAATAATTCTTGCAGTTGCAACATAAAATACCACTCCATCTCAAAATGCTTACATCACTGCGTGAACTTTATGGATTGCCAGAAATGGGGGGAATTACATATGCTTGGGATGAACTTCAGAGCAATGTAAAAGTTTCAAACCTTATTTCAAGAAATTTTTCTTCGAGTTTTCTAACCAAATTGTTTTTTAAAATAATTCTCTGTGCAGATAAAATTTGAACTTCAAGTCCCAAGTGTTAAGGATGGGTTTTAAATGAACTTATTATTTCTTTTAGTTCAACTGTTGTGGAGTGAATGGTACCGATGATTTGAAGGTTTGGAAAAAATCAAAGTGGTTTATGCATCAAAAGGGGTCCAAACAAAAACTTCCAATATCATGGTCAGTCTCAGATTTAAATTTGATTTAAAATTTTAATGAAATCTCGGAATCAGACAAATATAAAGAGAGTTCATTTCTCATTCAATCTTCTCTATTCACCCAAAAAGAATAATTTAAATGTTTCTCATATTTTCTATCATTAAATCAGCTCGAATACACGAGCTGATAGATTTAAAAAAGCTTTTAGTTGCGTAAATGAAATGGTTCAATACTGTCTGGAAACGGATCTGTATCATCCGGATGAGACAGTTGTCCACACAAGAACATGCTACATGCCGCTACGATCCGATTTATTAAAGGTAATGCATGTGGCTGCATGGCTCCTTATTATCGCCAGTATAATCATGGTATGATTCTTATCCTTCTTTCAGTTGAAATTTTTTCTTGCTCCACTTGATATTGTTATTATGGTCTAGTCAATTACTGAATCAATAATTCACTTACAGATAGCTGTTTGGTTTGTAAGGAATAAATGGAAATATATCTACATTCTATATATAACGAATCATTTTTCAAATTCAGTCTAATTATTCTAGCTTTGAATTCTTAACGTTCCCTTTCAACTATTGATGGTAACGATTCAAGAAATTTAAACTTTTTTGCAGATAATGCCTGCTGTGTTCGCAGGAATTTATGCTCGTCTCATCAAGAAGTAATCAAATTATATTTGCTTCCTGAACTTATAAGTGACTAAGATTATTATGATGAATTATAATATAACATTGTATTCATTGTACTCATCCTTCGTTCGGAAACGCTAGACAGTTGCCAATTTTCTACTTTCCTCCTTGAAGCTCTAGAGTTCAAGCTTTTAAAAACAATGCTTATCTTATAAAGTAAAACAGAAGAGCTGTGCATGAACAATCTCGAGCTGATAATTTTCCATCTGATTTATATAGATTAGAAAATGTAACTTCGTTCAACCCAAAGCTAGGTAATGGGTTATTTTGAAAAAAGTAGATGACACAGTAGACAAGCGCTAAGGATTCAAAAATCTATCATCTCCATCCCAACCAAAGATTCAACCCCAGACTCAGATCCGATCAATAAATTTTATGCGAAGGTTTCACACTGAACAGAAGAAATAATGAGGAAGATTTTAATTAGTCAAAACTCACATTTCTTAATCAAGCTACTGCAGCTATTAAAATGCTATTTTCGAAGGCGCTTAAAAATTTGATGTCATACAATTGAATCAATACGGGGAATTTTGCATTTTATCACGCAAGTTTTTCATTGATTTTTTTCTTCGAATAATTCGACATTGAGCAGTGGAACAGCACTTGAAAAGAGAATTCTACTGTTATTCGATCTTCCCGAAATTTTTTTTGTGATTAAAACATGTCAAATTCTGTAGGATTCTCATGAAATCAGAACAGAATTTGCTTCATGCCATAAATACTAATAGAGAACAAAAATGAATTTGGAAAAATCTCCTCCATTCGAGATACTCTGTCTTAGTGCGTATATCGATTCAAAAGAAAAATTCTTTATCGTTTAACAAATGAATTATTCATATAATTCAGAATAGTTTCCACGTTTTCAATCGAAACTTTTACAAACGAGTCCCCATATATTCTTTTGCAACATGACCAATAATTCTCCATAGCTAGGTAATAGTAGGGAAAAAAAAATCTGTCAACAATATCTAAATTGATAGAAATGTACTAGTCCCTGTATATTATTTATTTCAGTTGACTACAGCGTCTCCCCAATGGTCTTAGCAATAAGAAGTCAGTATCATTTTCACAATCTCGCAAAAGTTCCTTGCTTAGTAAAATATTTCAGTATAAACAAACAAGTTCAGTAGAATCCCAAACATGAATTAGAAAAAATGCAGTCATTTCAGAAGATTATAACTACATGAAAAAAGAAATAATGCATTCAGCATTATATTTCAAGCTCAAATGGGCAAATATCATGTAGTTGCAAAGATAAAAATCTCTACCATAAAACTAGCAAGGTATCAAGAGGATTTAAACATAATAGACCAATAGAAAAAATAATATTATTGTAGCTTCAATAATATTGATACAAAGCCTTTTCAATCCAATGCGAGATGTCATTGCACGCATCTTCATGAATCTCACCGGTTTTAAATAGAGAAATGCTAAGAATTTATGCATGTAAAAAAACTATAAATGCTTCAGAAGGACTGAATATTTCGAAAACTTTTGCGTACCCAGAAAGAGTGAAATTGCAAACAGCACTCCTTTCATATTGGAAATAGAGAATTCTGATTCATTATATCAAATTACAAATATGGATAATATAAAAGTTACATTAGATAAGACTACGTTGGAAATTAAATAATAAAAATATACAAATTTTCTAAATTTATGATATTTACTTATCTATGGATGTGAACCGCAGCTGGCGCAAACTCTACTGTCTTATTGCTTCAGTATTTTTGCACCAATACAAAGTAGATCTCAGAAAACAGATGTATGTTTCTTTGCTACCAGCAAAGTTTTCCAGGAATAAAACTAGTTAAAAATCTGTAATCTGCACAATACATATTTAAGAATCATAAGTAAAAAGCATGAAAATGATGAACCACCGGAAAATTAGATCATCGGTTGAGGGTAACAATCATTATTCCGCTCTGTGACCACAATCTCTTGTTCTTCGGAAAGCCATGGTGCATTGGTGTTAAAAGATATTGGATCGAAACCAGGTATTTTCTGGGGAAAAAAAATATACACATTTATATATATATATAGTCAAAAAATTATTTTATCAGATGCCTCTTCGATGGGACCATCTAAATGCAAAACTCAGAACTCCACATCCCAGCCATACATAAACTAAGAATATAAAAAACCGGTAAATCATCTTACAGAAACTTTATGCATTAGTTGTAAGTTCATGTATCGTTATTATAATCACTATAATAATGACATTATAATAACAATATGTGTGATGAGATCTAATGCATAAAATTAAAAGAGCCATTTAATATTTTAAATAGTTGAAAAAGTGATTTAAACAAAATTTACCTTCCATTTTGGAGAAGTTAGAACACCTATTGCCGCTGCACAAACGAACAGCTAAAATTTCAAAAAATTAAATGCAGTAAAATACTGGAAATGCTTCACTTCCTACGACAAAATGAAATAACGAAATAAAACAAATGGTTACATAACATTCCATAAACTAAAAAATTACTAGAATCACTATGAAAGTGAGGTCATTCGATCTGCTAAAGCAGTATTGTTGCTTGAAACAGACTTATAACATCTGACGCCATGCTACTTTTATTTAATTTGATTACTTGTTAAGTAATCAGTGAATAGAACCAAATCTTAACTGTTAACATATGGTGTTTTCCGCTTGTTTGATGTATATATTCCGTTAAATATGAAATAAGTATTTTGTTCCTATCGCACATGATGTATATGTCGGATTTCGTAAAAAAATCTAATAATGAAGATAAATGTCAAGTTGTGAAAACTTTCATATACCAAATAGCAGACGAATATGAGATATGCGATGGACGGGATCGAGAGCAATACCCAAATATACCATGCATTCCCCAGCTTTCCAGTTATGTAGTCCGTGAAGAAGTATAAATTAATCATTATTACAACACATGACACAATTAGCGCCGAAATTTGGAAGAATCTAAAAATAAATTGTAGGGAAAGAAAGCAGAAAATAAGTTACTATAAGGAACAGATTTGATTCCTCAAAGAAACAAAAATATTGTAAGTCCATAATATGGAGTTTTTTTTCTTTTTTATAAATCTATTAGAACATGTCTTTGGAGTAGCAATGCAATCAATTCTACTATACAATGCTCCAAGGTTAAAGAACATATAAGAAGAACGAAGGAACCTGGAATTGCGGAAATCGAGCATAACTTTGGCACTAGATGTGAATGTTACCACTGGGATAAGCGCAAACGGTAGTTGCAGCATTTGAACACAATTTAACAAATCGTTCATTCCCGTTAAGTCCCGCATACTATTTATGCGTAATGCAAGCAAAAGTGCTGGCAAAATTGTGATGCTACGAGTAAGCAAAACTCGTTTCCAACGAGCCCAACGAATTTGCAAGAAACCCTGCAGTGTACTATATGAAAAAATATAATGACTGCAAATTCCTATTTGTAACATCTGAATCTTGTCAAGTCGGAAAATAACATGCAAGACAGATATATTCATACATCAATTCCAGTAAATAGACACACCTCCATCACAAATTGTCCAGCATAAGTACCAGTCATTGTAGAACTTTGTCCAGCTGCCCAGATACCAACAGCCCAAACATAATAAGAAACGATACCAAATTCGCAGCCAAGAAATATACCACCTTTGTATAAATCTGACTCAGCCGTTTCGTTGTTATAAGGAAACACTGTGGTATTTATGATACCCTCACGTGTGTCACAATGTTCTCTCTATAATGAAATGAGTACAAATCAAATTAAATCAAATAACGAGGATCATACAATCAGCAAATAATTGGGTTTTACATCGCACCACTAAAAGATTCTCGATACTTCTACTTGTTTTGAATGAGGATAAAATTGAATTTAAATTCTTACGGCATGAAATTAAAACATACTATTTGGTAATTAGTTTTGTTATACAACCCATGCGCAAAAACAGCAACAACAAATACATTGATTATAAGACTACATAATAAAGCAACACCGGATTCTATAAAGAAGTAGAAACTGGCTTCCTGGACATTAACTTTCTTTCTTCTATCTACTTCGCGACTCTAAAACAAAAATTCAGAAAAAGTCATACATTCAGACACCAACCTCCAGATTTTACACTGACATGAGATCTTTATAATATTCATCGGATGACTTTTAATTTATTTTTAACCAAATCAAAAAGGGAATAAAGTAAAAGCGAAGAAAAATAACCTTAACAAGAGCAGAATGAAGATATAAATTATGAGGCATTATGACAGCACCAACAATACTAACAGCAAGCAAGAATTGATCCCGACCACAGCCTTCGCACCACGGTAAAAACAAACCCTTGAGGACCGAGAGCTGGTTCGGTTTTACTGTTACATACTAAAACTATTCGCACATTTCGAACAAGTTTTTCAAAGAATCTACCAGTTAAACTAATTTATTTCATTTTCAAAGAAAAAAAAAAAAAAAAAAACCTCGCAAAAACTATCTAAGCAACAACTTACTTCATAACCAAAACTAATTGCCATAATCATAATCAACGATGCGAAAAGAGCTTCCAGCTTTCGAAAACCATAAGTATCCAAAAATAAAAACAGAAATGTATCCACTACGGTAGTAAGGACGCCCAAATATAATGGAATACTGCAAAGAACATCTAAAATTACTGAATTTTTCGAATACATAGAATTTCATGAATGGCTGACAGGGAAAATTTTATAAATGGCTAATACGGATGCAGATCTACATCTAAATAACTCACGCTCCATTGGTTGCAAGATAGATTGCAATTGATGTTCCGATAACTTCCTGCATGTCGCTTCCAATAATTGCTATTTCAATCATTATCCATAAAATAAGCCGCGGTGTTCGTGGGTAATATTCATATGCGACCTAGGAAATGATGAATTTTTGTTTCATTTCTGATTGGACCATAAATATGAATATCAGGACAGCGCGAAAGCAATAGAATCATAACTTAGAATCTATGATTCCATCTCCAATGATCTTTTTTGCTATTTTCTCCAGAAAAAGGAAAAAAAACTTGCTCACTTCTGCCATATGTCTGCCGCTGACAATACCCAGACGAGCGGATAATCTTTGCAGAAAGAGACCAATAATATGTGCTGATAGTAAAATCCATAAGAGCTAAAACATAGAGCAGTATATAATTTTCTATTATGACGATTGATTTGAAGTATATTCTTGCTTGCTTTCTTACATATTTAGGTCGAGATCAAAAGTATTGGTTAAATAAAATTTATTGCCTGATAAAGCATTAAAAAATTTACTCGATACTGAGCTTGTGATCCTGACTGCAAGTCGCTTTCAATATTTCCTGGATCCAAATAGGCTATACTCATCAGGAATCCAGGACCCGTGAAGGCCCATAACTTCCGAAAACTGAATCTCTACAAAAATTATTCACGATAGCTAAAATGAATTCAACGAAACAGGATAAAACACTTTGCTTTCACATCTTTGGTAGCTGGTACATCGATTCTAATTTGTAAATAAATTATAGAACTAGCATGTAAAAAAAGAAAATTTAGAAACAAATTGATCTGCTTATCTGAATTTTTTTCAATAATTCTGGAAACGAGTTACAAACGGTCTAATCAAGTTCCTGGATGCGAATAGGCTATGCTCATCAAGAATTCTTAGGGCACTTTAAAAAAAAAAAAAAAAAAAAAAAGAACATTAACTTACCGAATGTGAGACGTCCGGGATCTGAACTCGACGTTTAAGCATCTGGGAGTCCGGATGAATAATATTCTTTCCATTTTTTTCCGAACCTGTTTTCTTTGGCATCGGATCCAGATCTGCAGTTATTATGAAAATAAAAACACTTGATTTCAAAAATTATATGAATACAAGCAAAAAAGAAAAGATTAAAGAGTGAAATCTTAAAATGTCAAAACAAGAAATTATAATAATGTCAACAAAATGTAGTTCAACAGGAATTATATCACTGATTGTTTTATGATTTTGAATTAGTCTGGATAGTTTAATACATTAATACAGTATGATTTCATACTTTCTTCTACTGAAAGTTCCTAACGACTCTCTAATTATCCTACATCGCCAGTTAAGATAGCATTTTCGAAATGCAGTAAATCTCAAAAATGCCTTCTATCTTCCAGTCTTTATAACTTTGTAAATTAAACGATCAATTAAACACAAATTTATGAAGATTTAAATGAAGACAGAACTTAAAATGGCAGCAGTTGGCAATCAAAAAGTGCTGCTAAAACAAAATATGTGCACCTATGCGTACACATGCATTTGAATACTTTTTCAACGCTCTCCATAGAGCTAAGGTAAGAACCGTATGATTGCATTTTGAATACTGTAAGACCTCATAAGAATACGGTAAGGAAATAACTGCATTCCCTAATGCTATTATATTATATTTAAGGCGCCTCAATATTCACAAATATTCCAACTTCAGCAAATATTTCGTAAATATCGTATTTGTGAGAATACCAAATCTACGTTTCATAGAAGTGAGAAATGACTAATATTTAAAAAAAAGCAGTGGAAATCGATTAACTTATATAGCATTACTATTCAATGAGAAACTTTACTTAACTATTTGCTTTGCCAGAAATCAAGATTATTTATGCGTAATACAACAGAGAATAGGAAAATGAAGCATTTTGCATTTTAAATGAGAATTTGAAATCAATTCTTAAAGACGGCTTGAAGTAACAAAACATATTAAAAGCAAAAAAAATGTTTGGTCCAAATCACCTCCGCACCGTCATTTTCCATAATCCCAGACCAATAATCTTCCTTCCTCCAAAAAAAGAAAAAAAAAACAAAGAAAAACTTGTATTGAAAGTAATCCGGTCATCTGGAGAAAAATAAAGCCGATTTCACATGAACTACAATATTTAAAAAACCAACAAGGGAAACGTGAATAAAACTTTAATTATCCTTGAATGACAATCACGTCATCCCCCCACTCAATTTCTAAAAAACACCCTTCAGTTATACGGGAAAAAATTTACGGATTCTTAGATAATAGAATTAAACAATAACTTGCAACATTTCATCATACTCAGTCGACGCAAATCTGTTAAATGAGCAAGATGGGCTGTCATCCACAGTTACCGGATTATATAACCAACCAATGATTCAGACAGAATAGCTATATATAACAATTTCTATAAGAAGTTACAGTAAGCAAGTAACATTTCTTAGCTACAATGATTGTTTTATCATACGACGACAGAATATATAAAGTTGAATTAGAATGAAAGCTTAAATATGAAGAACTGTAAAAAAGACATCAAAATGATCGAAAATGTGCTGATGAATAAGCAAAATTTCGGTAAAAAATTGGATGACAGAACAAACAGACATTGTCAAGCATGTTATAGATAAAGGAAATGACAAAGATTAAAGTTTACTAGAATGTTTATAACAATCATAACCAATAATAATGAAAGCGCACAGATGCAGTCAAAAACTGCAATTTATACACAATAGAACTGATTTTTTAATTCCTCATGCTATAATGCTGCAACGAGATATCTTTGTAGAATTCATCATTATTTCCGAATTAGTTGCATTTGTGAGTTAGGAAGAAGCTCAACAACTACTTTAATTATGTTAAAAACCAGTTAGTGTTGTGAACGAACTAAAGCAACTTACAGAGTCAATTTTTTAAAACATCCCGTACGACAAATTTCAAAAACAAAAATCGGTACAAAAATCGCTAAAAAAATAAAAACTGAAATTTATAATAATTTAGTTTCATGAAAAACGAAAACGAAAGGAAGCAGCAACAAAGATGGCAGAAATCAACGGCTGATCATTTTAGCTTCTCAAATAATCCTCATTTTTCTTGAAAAAATTACAATGAAAAGTCGTTAAACCAATTAAAAAATTTTCATTTAGAGACCGACATCAGATCCAAGAAACTGTTATTAAAGTCGCATCAGAAAACGCTTATAGTGGCATGCATACAAACGTCTGTTTAGAAAAAAAGTCGGCAGAAAAAGCAAATAAAAGGCAGTTAAGAGAGTAAATTAGTACAGGAAAATTAAAGAAGAGAAATGATGCAATCAAGCAAACTGTCCTGATAACGATATCATATAATGAAGTATTCATGGGTGATAAGCATGTAACATTCACTGCAAAATAAACATTTTTAGTGGTTGAATCATATATATAATTGGATTTTTGTATCTCGAACTGTTTGCAGATTACGGTTTCACTACTAGGTGTTTTCTGGTTCTTCATCACACATTGTCCACCATGATTAAAATTTTTGATATTGAATACGATTTTTCAAATATTCTGTTCAAAAATTGAAGAAATCTACTTTATCACCATAACAATATTATGCTCACTGTTATATAAATAGAAATCCACGAACCAAATACACAGTTAAATTACTATAAAACTGTTTACTCCACCAATATTATGCGTACGTCTATCATGAATATTGGTTATTTCTTCCGAAAACTTGATGAAATCAAAAGGACGAACCATCTTCATCTTCAGTATGAGTGATACCAGGACTAAGTAGGCATAAATGCTCGTCAACTTCAAGCAAATCAGTGCTTCCGTACATCTCACACCTCACTTCTTGTCATCGACTTATTACGTCAGGTTCTAGAATGACGAAATATTTTCACTCTGCAAATATGAAAAATGCGCTAAATTGCGAGATTGGGTTACAGTTTTTGTCCAGACGCTCTTTTCCTGGAAGAATGGCGACTGCATTTAATATAATTCATAAAGATTTCTAGCGAAATTATTTCAGAAAATTCCAACACCAAGCTTTGCAGAAAGACAATATGATTTCTGATGACTTTTCGAGATTTCACTAGATTAATTATGTTAAATATCTGCAACGGAACTTATAACTCCTGTTTTGCAGCAGTGAAAATGTGAGAAATTTGTGTACCACATTCTGGTAAGCACTGAAGAGTATTTTTAACATACCGTAGCACTTCTACCATAGTTTTATAATAACTTCAGAAAATCTCCACATAGAGGCTTCTCTTCAGGCTAAAACGAAAACATAATTTCTTTAGAAAGATAAATCAATTATCATATATAATTCTGAAATACGAAACAACTCACATTTGGAATACTAATCCATCTTATCTTACCAGTATTTTTACTAAGTTCATCACCAAAACCACTTCTCGAATCCATATTTGTACGGGTCTCCGTTCACCGGATTGTTCATTTCTTTTTTTCGAAACCATTCAATAGCGGATCTTTCTAGCGTGTGAAGCTTCCGCTTGAAAACGGGGTTAGATTCATACTTGGTGTGCAGATTTTGATTTAAAAGTGTCCCATCTCACTCCATCTCAGTCACGTTTCACTGTATCTCGTAATGAGTAAATTACAGTACCGTCTCTGTTGCATGACAGCAACTGTAAGATTACCCTTAACCTATTTCGCCAATAACACAACGACAACTGCATAAAATCGATTGAACTCGAAGGACAGAAAAGATGAATTATGGGCGACCCCAAGAAAGTACGTTGGTCTTCGATCTCGATATCATATGAAGTTACGAAAATAAATATAAATTTTGTATCATCAGATACCAGTGAGCAAATACCGCTATATTTATCTACTCTTTATCAGGGGCGAGTACTCTAATCACTTTTGACAATACATATTTGTAAGACGACTTGACTGAATAGAAATAGCGTGTTATAAATAATCAGTGTAAGATATTACCATATATCAGTGAGGATTCGTCATTTCCACATACAAGCTTATCACTTTTGGTACGTCCTACATTGTCAGTAATCACCTAATGACTCTCTTTCTATTTTAATTTCTGCTGGTTGGAGCATTGTGTGAATTGGAATTGGAATTCTTGGCATTGGATGTAGCAGTCGATCAATACTATAGGCTCGAATTATTAGAAGACTGGGGACCAACATGATCGAAATGAAGGTTTTAAACAAGTTTTCTCTCGCAAAGTTACATGTGCTAAGGTCTTCAGTTCTGGAAGTTTTTTTTATTTTTAGGAGAGTATGCAGTTTTTCAAAAGGAATATTAATTCTTTTTCAATAAAGTTAGTTTTTCCTTTAAACCCGGTTTTAACATTTCAGTTCGTTTCAGTATACCATTTTCAAAAATTCAAATTGTATTGAGACATTTTCAGATAACATCTCTCTGCTTAATAACATCCAATCTTTACGTCCATCGTGATGTTTACATAAGTAGGATTTTATTCTTGCCGTCTGAAGTTAGCTGTAAAACGATTGTGCATAAAGTATCCTGTGGAAAGAAGTGATATGCTGCTAATACTATGCAACTAGTGGATGAAAACTAATGCTGCAACAGCAAGAAAAATTTTTAGAGCAATCACAGAATGCAAGAAGGAAGTTCCAGAAACTTTACCCATCAGTAATGATCCGTTTAAATGCGATCTAGTATTTTAAAATTTTGCACAGAAGAAAGAAAGTTCATCGTCGACAGTGCTAGATACGAAAGTGATATTAAATATGAGTTTACAATAACTGAAAAAATTCGCCAGAACATATTCTAAATGCTTGAAGCATAAGTTGTACTATGAAAGAGAATCATCTCAAAAACTTTTGAAAACATATAAAAAACCTTTGCAATACTCTCTGCGGTATTTGGTAGTCAACAAATATCGTTGAGTATATATTTTCTACACTCCTAAAACGAAATTTCCGAAAAATGTTCTACAGTACATGTAAGTCAACTTGTACAGGTAAGCTGCGGTGGTTGTGGCGAAATAAATATCTCTTACATAACGTTGTGGAAATACATGCGTTCTGCAGAAAAATGTTTTTCAGACTTATAATGACAACCTTAATGATAACACATGCATTGTGCTCTTTCTTAGTAAAGATTTAATCCCGTCTCATTTAATAACAAATTACAATCGAGAAGAAGAAATTCAGAATGCAGGAAGGATTCAGTAACATTACATGGAAGATGGAAAACCAGTAATTCATGAGATTCAGCAACTGATTTCAATAAAATTTGACCACATTGACAATCGAAAAGGTATTCCTTTTCAGAACAATTAGGAAGAGGGAAATACCGAATCAAAATATTAATCAAGAACGTTGAGAACTGACCGTTAAACTTCGTTGAGGGTCCGCCTTTCCGTTTCTCGGACTACTCATGTTGGCTGCAAGATACGTATTTTTCCTCTATGAATTCCTAATGATATTTAAAAAAGCAACATCAAGAACGCAGAATGTCGCTCGACATGTCGGGCACTGAGCTTTGCCAGGCATCCACAATTCCGGACGATGTGGGTCTTGCTTAGATGCAAAGATAAGTCCCATACATGTGTCACACCTGCAGAAGTATATGTATACTCAGAATTATTTCGCGAAACTTGAAAACATGGATGAAAGACTTTTAAAGCACAGAGGTATGTTACTTATTCACCAATCCGATAGTTCAGCATCTTGTAAATGAGTTAATAAAGAAATATCAGAGCGCATACCACATAGGCCTGCAATAGCATTGCGTACAGCGGAGTCTAGATCCTTCTGCATCCACATCATCCTGAACATCATTTAGGCATCGTTTCCATAATTTGATATTCGATAGCTCGGTAGAACAACCCAAACATGGCTCGAGGCGCTAAAAAAGCAATGCACCAGTAAAAGTAAGCAAAATCGGAGATTTAAATATCGGAAAACTTTCACTAACTACACCAATATTCTGAGATGTTAAGAGGTGAACGCTTCAATAAGAATAAAAGATGAATTGAAGATAAACGCTGTCACTGAAATCTGCAACTGTGAAACAATGAATGATAAGATTGGAGAAGAGCTCAAGAGAGGCAAAATGAACATTTTCATTGAAATCAACAATTTACAAAGTTTCTTCTGCAGAATCCAAGCTGGAAACAGCATCATTCGTAATCATAAATTATCATCAACTCCTGAATTTTGGTGTCTCGAATCGGAGACCTAAGAAAGTAAGCTTTGTTTCTTTGCAACTTTTTTGTTCTTAGTTTTCAAGTATGATCGCTTGATTTTTGTCTTACTGAGTATTGAATTTTTATTTTTTTCATTGTTAGTTTTTTTTTTCTTGAGTCTCTTTTGTTTTTTTATTTTATGTGTTTTGGTGTGATTTTTGATGTTGTGGGTTTAGTTATTTTCGTCTACGTAGCTGGTAGGTCATGTTTACTTCAAAAAGCATGACTTATTGATTTATACGAGTTATGTCCCACTTTTCTTTTGACTAATGATACTCTATCTACCCCATTGTCACTACGTCATTTGCATCCTCACATAAAATGCGAAATGAGACCTAAAGTACTAAATTACAATAGCCTTTACGTAATATAGTGAAAATCGATAATGGATAAAGAAGAGTAACTAAAATCGGTAACAACAATGTCCTAACACTTTTATGAAGACTGCTTCGATTCAAACTTTAACTGCAGTTGAATACAATGACAGGCAACCAATAATTAATTAATCCCTAATTATTTCGATCAGAATGACCTTCGTCAATCTCAGTTTTTACAATAACTGAAGTTGATTTCCGTCCCAGATATTTCTTCATTTTTAGAAGGATTTCCAACGAATATTTGAACTATTATTTTTTATAATAACCAAAGCTGACTTCCGGCTCGCCATAGTCATACTTCTGATTCAAAGCAATTTGTTGTGTGAATGCTTCAATGAAACGCTCATTTAATGATTGCTTCAAAACAACTTCTCGAGCCATAGCTATGGGTTTATCTAGCTTGTTGCGCAGATCGCGGAATGATTCTGCACGTACTCTGAAAATAATATAGTTAAATTACATGGAACAATGACAAATACCAAATCATTTTTTTCATCATTAATAATAAATGAAAAAATAGAAAGTATGAAAAAAGAAAGAGTTACAATTTTTCAAATAATTTATAGGTAGACAAAACACACCTGAAATAAAATGGTTCAAAACGTTGTGTTGTACTCTTTACGCATATGCTGATGAACTGTGCCGAACCACCGCTTCGCATATGATGAGAAATCTACATACTTGATTGATTTCACTTATAAAATGAAAATAAGCATAAAAAAACCATCCTCTATATTTCAAATATTTTAGCATAACGGAACTTCTATATTTTGCATCCTTTCCCACCCTATTCTTCAACCATGTAAAAGAAAATCATTATATCCTCGTAATATCATGTGAGCCAATTTCGTAAACAAAGTTTTTGATACGAAATAACTAAACCGAACAAGAAGAGCAAGAAAAATGAACGCATCAGGAAGAAAGTGAACATAAAACTGCAAAAGAGAGAAAAACAAATAACGAATAGTACCGGATGTTCGTCAGCTCTTATGGCTTCCAGTGATACATCACTCACTTGAGCACAAATTAATGTATAGTTTGTGATGTTCAAAATCCACGAAGATGTCATTACAACTCGATCTATACCTGCACAAAAAACTATGTTCTTACTAAAATGGATAACTGGAGCTAAGAAAAATAAATAAAACTGGAGCTTAAAAATTTAAATAAGAGACACTGTATAAGCTTATGCAAATCAATTTACACCAAATATGATGAAGAGCACAGAAGGTATGTTAAATATCATTAGTAAACAAATAAGTGGAGGAAAGAGAATCAAACCTGTTAGAGTGATACTTAACGTATCCAACATATTACGATACTCTGCGTTGATTGATTCGGCCACTTCATGCCAACTGCTTCCATTATTACCAAGATAGCGTTTCAAACAGTGCACAGTCGGGTGTTCGTCAAATCTATTCCACCAATGACACAACATTACGACGGCAGCGACTGGAAGTCACTCAAAAGATAAGAAGCTGAATTTGGGTTATAAAAGAGCAAAGATAACCACAAGCACAATATTAACTGAACCGAGATGAAAAAGCTGGGCTAGAATCCCAAACAGGTGATTTGTTGCTTACCATGTAAAGTATGCTGCATACTTCATCTCCAGAAAAGTAAAATGTTTTGTTAAGTTATTCGAGTCATTCAGCATTGCACAAATACACAAAAGCTAGCGATGAAAGGAGACATTACCTCCAGCAATGGCGATAGATGCGTGGGCACCAAACTGCAAAATAGTTTGCGGTGTAAGAGTAAATACTGTTCCTCGTAAAACCACCGATAAGTAGATGAAGTAAACTACAAGTGAAACAAATAAATAACGTGATTAAATATATGAGCATGACTGAACATAGATGTGCAAAATAAAGTTCCGTGAAATATATTTTAATCTTGATATTTTGATGAAAAATAAAATACCACATTGAAAACAATACTTAAATAAGTAGGCCAAAAAGCATCAATATGTGATGGAGCACTTCTTGCTACGAGTGGATAAACACGCAAGTGATCTCATTAAAGAATTTAGGCAATTTAAAATACGAAAATGACTTACATAAAGGTGAGCAGAAATGTACGAAGCGTGTCAGGACGGTCCTCCTCAAATGATATCCAACAAAATCGTCTCGTTCTACACCCAAATATCCGGAAAATAATGTTTGGATAGTAAAGCCTGCACGTTGAAACTCCACTGGTGGATATACAATGCACAATGTGAATAACAAATGCAATATAGTATGCAGGAGCAATTCCTGCGATTCCGATGTCATATCCTGGAATATCTAAATCTATACACCTTAGTTTTAGACAACTTGCGGGAGTTTTAGCTTTGTTGTAGCAGTTTTACTTTCTCCAAAGAATCGTATAATGCTTGTTTGCGCATTTAAAATCAAAGAAAATCAAAGCAAAATCAATGAAATCCATCAAAATTGCGCTAAAATAGATGAAGATAAAACAAACAGATCCCAAAACAGATGCAGACCACTGGGATTGCACTTTTCATGACACCATAACTGCACGCGGTCGCAGCACTTCGACGATGCATTTCTAATGGAATATTTTGAGGCTGATTGGGTTCGTATAGGCAGATTCAGGAGGCTGGTGTGTTTGTTGGGGCAGTCGGGTGACTATGAACTAGTGGTAAGGAGTTGAAATACATTTCTACAAAAGTAGACAAAAAAAATGATAATCAAAGTGCCTATGTACAAAATGCGATGAATATATTCGACAGTTTTGAGAGGAACTCCAAATCCTTCTACTTCATGGAATTAACATCATTGTATTTGTGGACGAATAACAACATACTTGTGGATCAGAAAACCACAGGTTCTGAAATTCTCCAGCATCATCGTTATGAGTCTGCTGATTGGATGGGCTCAAGATTTGTATTTTACTATTTGTTACTTTTCTTTTTCAGGAAGAGAATCAGAAAGATGATTGATTGTCGGGCTTGATGTTTGGCTGTGACAAGAAGAAACATGATTTTACTCGTTTTCTAGATAAGTTTTTGATATTTTGCGATAAAGGTTTAATGCAGGAGATTTTCGAAGATGAATATCAAATTCAGCTCATCCGTTTTTGAGTGAATCATGTTTTGTATATTTTCATCGTTCCTTTTTCTAGTTGTTTTGACGCTTAGTAATGTTAAGTAAGAAATAAAATTATGTATAGGATAGCAATTATCTGCTTATGTAAAATAATATCATTTATTCGGTCAAGAAAGTAACTTCGAGATAATTAATGCGTATTTTCAATTTAGTACTTTTGCAGCTTTCGGTCACTTGAAGACTCATCGGTCTATCAGCATGTTATCAGCGCAGAGAAGTCTTTTAAATTTGTCGGTAATGTTGTATAAAATTATGAGTTTTCTGATTGTAGAGCGATAAAAACTGGAAAGTGTGGATCGATGTTGATTTTCTGACCGCATTGTTTTGTACCGAGACAGTTTTTCTGAAAAAAAAAAAAAATTTGTGCGTGAACAAGAAGTCTCAAATGTAATATTATTTCTGGATGTATTGTGGGTTCATCTTATTTCTTTAAAACCAAGAAGAAAAAAGAAAGTTTTATTTTATAGAGGCTCTCATCAAGGTTTTTGACCTTGTTACATCTCGTCCCTGCGTACAGCCTACTTTGGTTGAGTGGAAGTAGTGAAATGTATTGCTACATGAAATTTTTTCCTTTTAAATTTCATGTTATGCTCACTATCCCGCAGTTGCAGTTATATCCTTTTTGCTAGCCATAAAAGGATCTTAAGGTATGTTCTGTTTAACATAAAAAAGAGATGATCTGGTCTTTCATTGCAGTGATGATGTTAGTCTAGTAGCTGCCTTCGGTTGTATCTCAGATATGATCGTCAAAAGATCTGGTTAACTTGTTTGCCGTTTTCGAACAAATTGATTTTCAGCGACCAAAGGAATTATGCATTTGACTTATAGAAACTTTTTGGGATGTATGTATCGATATTTTTCGAATCTTTTTCCGCGATGAGATTTACGAAGTGAGCTTTTTGGACATTAAATAGTAACGCAGTTGGAAATATCTGTATAAATAAAAATGTAAATGTTCGTTTGTTCAAGATTTTAAGTCTCCGGAAGTTCTTCTCCAATTGCTTCGAAATTTTTGACACAACGTTGTATTCGAATAGGCGCGTGTTTTTATATATCTATCTATCTACTATTATATAGACGACACATCTGTCATAGGTAAAAACATGCTTTTTTTTTGATAACATTTCTTTCTCTCTCTCTCTCTCTCCTGCCCTTTTCCTCCTTTACATTTCAATGACACAAGCAACAATTCAGACAGGAGTGATAAAGCAAAATTCATAAATGGAAAGTACGACAACGTAGTGAGCATTCAAACGACTGCTACTGTTGACCTATCGGAGTCACACCGCAAGAAGAAGCAATCTCTAATCCAACCGAACGACAAACTAAATTATACAATTTGATCACATTTTTTTCTTCAATAGAAGCAACAAACCAGACTTGAGGATGTATGGTTTCGCGAGCACAACGATTGCGTTCAGTGAACGAGCGAAACAAAGAATACGTGTATGATAGATAAAAACATAGCTCTATCTGTTGAACATGAAAGCAACATACATTATATTAAATATTTTATGATTCCATTTCAATGTTTCCGATTGCATTGTTAAATTAAATTTTCACGGGTTTCGATTTATTTTCATTCTGATTTAATTCGTGTGACGTTGCGTTGGAATTGAGCTGTGTCGTTTATCACAGCATTCATTTCGTGAGTATAGTTTCTTTTTTATTGTTTCTCATTGTGTTTTTTAATTATTTTCCTAATTTTTCAGTGCAATTGGTGATGGAATTGAGCTGTATCGATCGATCTTTGAATTGAAATATTCCATTAGCATTTTTTTTTTTATTCCATTAGCACTTTTTTTTCGTGTTTTTTTTTCCTTTTTTTTAAGGTTTTGCAATTTTATATATTTTTGTTATAACTTTCTTCTTTTTCACTGTAGTTGATCTGTTTTAGTTCATCCAAATAATGCCTGGCAAAAGATTAAGCTTAGATTGTCATAGTCGTGGAAAGGAAGCAATGCGACGAATAATTGCAAATCAAGCTGAGGACGAGAGAGCATCAGCCTGAACGAGCGGAAAACATGCCGAGGAAGCAGCAGAGCGGCATGTAGCCAGACCTAAGGATGTACGGTTGGGAGCACGGCGATAGTGTTCTGCAGCTTCAGCTCTGCTTCGTTCTCAACAGAATGAACCCACAGGTGGAGAATGGCTGAATGACGTCTACGAGAAATAGCAGATCAGCGTAAAAAAGACTCCGTGCTCAGTAATCACGCGATTACAGTCGCTTCCCATTCCGATGCAACTCAACTAATGATTATAGTTTGAGCCGGCATGTTCTCATCGGTGTTATGATGAAGTGTGTCCTGATTGCAAGGCTTTGGAATTTAATGGAGAAACGAAAAGAATGTGTTGTGCTGCCGGAAAAATTAAACTGCTTCAACCTGAAGAACCGCCGGAGCCATTAAAAACTGTGCTTGCTGGATATACAGCCGAATCGAAGCGTTTCCTATTTAACATCAGGAAATACACTTCATGCTTCCAGAAGACGTCGTTCGGTGCAGAAATCGTAACAACTCAATTCATGCCAATTTTCAAAGTGAAAGGACAAATTTATCATAAAGCCGACTTCCTGCTTCCGTTGCCAGATGGTCAACATAAATATGTATTTCATCAGTGATGGCAATGATGAATTGAATGCGCGCTGCGGAATTTCTCACGATATAAAAAGACTTATCGTTTCCTAGTTGCAAAAGCTTCTTCACGAAAACAAAAATTTGGTATGTCTCTTCAAAACAGCAATTGACATGATGCCATCTTATATACACATAATTGTTATTCGTGTTGACAATTTTTTTTTTTTTTTTTTTTAAGAACATGTACGAAGATTCAATGCTCCATCTATAGATGAACTGGCAATTGTTATAGTCGGCGATCAACTGCAACCTAGAGATATTGTTCTTCACCGGAGAAACGATCAATTGACAAAAATTGCAGAAACCCATTGATGCTACGATGCTCTGCAATATCCAACCATTTTTTAGAATGGTGCCGATGGATATCACTTCAACGTTAGCATGATAAATCCAGTCAATGACGAAGAAACAAATAAGAAATGTAGTGCAATAAATTATTATTCATACTGGTAAATGATTCGACAGAATGAAGACAATCACATTTTGAAATGCCGTTTCAGCAATATATCGTAGTATGTACGCAAAAATCGAAACAGAACGTTTGATACTCATCCATTTGAATCAGACAAGCTTCGCTTTGATGAATACATTCATTTTCGAGATGCAGTTGTAAATGATGGTAATACAACTAACGTTGGAAGACCAAGTATTTCGCCATCTTTATATACATGTAGTACATGTCATATGCATGAGTAAGCTCACGATGCAATTGCGTATGTTCGCCATTATGAGCGTCCAGACCTATTTATTACATTCACATGCAGTCCATCTTGGGATGATATCCAAAATCTCTTACTTCCTGGGCAATCGCTGATGGATAAGCTTGATATCACAGCAAGTGTTTTCAGACAGAAGCTGAAATCGCTGATGGATTTCATGGTAAAACATGAAGTATTTGGGTCTGTACGTTGCTGGATATACTCAGTAGAATGACAGGAGAGAGGATTTCCACATGCACATATACCAATCTGGCTTTGTGACAAAATCACTTCAAACAAAATCGACGATGTAATATGCGCTGAAATACCCGATGCCGACTTCGATAAGGATTTATATGAAGTTGTGAAATTATATAGTAAATGGTATCATACAACTGTAAGCAATTAATTGTAATAATTCTCTGTTAGTTAATTTCAATTTATTAGATTGAATCTTGTCTTTTATAGTTTAAGGATCAAATTTTCATATTGCTTACTAGGTTTATATTTTCTTTCTCTATTGGAAAAATCTGCAATTATATAAATCCGAAAAATATGATGCATGGATCTTGCGGTACGCTGAATTCAAATTCATCATGCATGATCGACGGAAAATGCTGTAAGCGATATCCCCAAGCATTAGTATCCAACGCAGTTACAAAACCATGGATATCCTTTATACAGAAGAAGATCAGCAGAAGATAGCGTTAAATTAGCAGCTATACAAATGCAGAAAGGTGATATCGAAGTAGATAACTGGTGGAAAAAACATACAAAGCTCATATGAACGTGGAATACTGTTACCCCGTTAAATCGATCAAATACATTTGTAAGTTAACGTGAATAAAGGCAACGATATGACAGTTTTTGGCATGCAATCAGAAAGAAATGATAGGAATGCGGTGTTAAATATCGATGAAATCGCACAGTATTAGGCTGGAAGATACATGAGCAGTAATGAAGCTATATAGCAAATTTTTTCATTTCCCATACATGCTGTTAGCAATACATCCAAGAAATGAACAACGCGTTTATTTCAAGCTATAAATGTGCAACAAATCGCCCTGAATCTACCGGTTACAACGTTAACTGCTTTCTTCTATTACGTCAAAATGACACATTTGCGAAAACACCTATATTCGGAAGTGCCTACGTATTACACATTAAATGCGAGTAGAAAATCATTTGAACGAGGAGAATCAGACGGACAACCTAGCATATTCAAACAAACTACGATAGGCAGATTGTACACCGTGCACCATAATCAAGACGAATGCTTTTTCCTTCGCATATTGATAGTAAGTGTGCCCGGTCCAACCTCTTTCTAGCAATTGAAAGTTGTCAACGGCGTTACACACACCACTTTTCGCAGTGCATATAGACTTTGAATTTATTGGAGAACGACCGACAATGGGATGTATGCATTAATGACATGTGCAATACGTCACTTCCAAATTAAATTTGTTCATTGTTTGTAATTATATTGAGTTCGGAGTTGAGGTCAATTCTTACACCGACACAGCAATAGGAACAGTTCAGATTCGGAGTTTTTACGCAGACGCAGCGATAGCATTTGTTTAGACTTCAAAGCGACATAGCAATAGCATTAATTCAACAATTTAGTTGAGCAGTATTATTCTCTACGAGCGACAAAGGAACAAGTAATCAATTTTATTGAATATTTACTAATAATTGCTTATAACATGAATGAAGAATCACTGTTCCGTTTATCAAAATCTCTCTTCAAACAGGATTCATCTCTTTCACAACAACGTAAACAAAAAATTTCCCCGACTCATGGATTTCACAGCAGAAATCGACAACGAAGCGTTGATAATGACTGAAGATTTGTGCTTTGAAATCAAATCTTCAATCATTATCAACGCTTCGTTACAGAAAGAAAAAAGCAAACTGCCAATAATGTGATTGGAAAAATCTTCTTAGATGCGCCAGGAGGAACTGATAAAACGTTTCTAGTCAGATTGATTCTGGCAGCAATTCGATCCCAAAATAACACAGCCTTAGCTCTTACATCGTTCGGAATAGCTTTGACATTGCTATCAGGTGAAGGAGCTGGTCATTCTTCCCTAAAATTGCCACTGAAATTGCAATTCATTGGAACTCCCACATGAAACATTTCCAAAACATCGGCATGGGGAAAGTATTGCAGAAATGCAAACTTATTGTTTGGGATGAATGTACAATGGCACGCGAAAATCGATCATTGCAAAATTTTCGACGCTTGAAGACGTTAAAATTAACTAGAAATATGCGTGCTCAGCTGCAAAACAGTTGGAATATTCTCACATCAATTGCTGGAACTTGGAAACGGAAAAGTGCCGGTCGATCTGACCTCAGGACGAGTTTCATTTCCCCATAACTTCTACAATTTAGTGACATCAAAAAAACTCTTAATATTCGAAGCAATTATAAAAATCACGATTGGCTAAGTGAACGAGCTATTCTTGAGGCCAAGAACAAAGACTTCTACGAACTTAACAATATACAGTTTAACATTCAAAATGAAGCAGTCACATACGAACCCATCAACAATGTTGTGGAAGCCAATCAAACAGTTAATTATCCAACAAAATTTTTGAATTCACTCGATTTACCAGGATACCATCGCACATACTGCAATTAAAAATCGGCTTGCCAATAATCATGTTGCAAAATATCAACCATAAAAATGGGGATAGATTTTAAGAAAATTTTATAGTCGAAACTCTGCAACGGCACGCGGCTTGCAGTAAAAAAATTCATGAGCAACGTCTAGAAGCAACAATCTTAACAGGATCTTTTAAGGATGAAGATTTCTTTATTCCTCATATTTATATGATTCCAACAGATATGTCATTTCAATTCAAGAGATTGCAATTCCCAATTCGATTGGCGTTTGCAGTCGCATCAACGAAGCTCAGAGCCATTCAATAGGGTTAGACTGTACGGTTTAGACTTAGACACTTCTCACATGGAGTTCTCCCAATCTGT
Source organism: Onchocerca lupi (assembly GCA_028564675.1). Lineage (NCBI taxonomy): Eukaryota > Metazoa > Nematoda > Chromadorea > Rhabditida > Onchocercidae > Onchocerca > Onchocerca lupi. The sequence continues at coordinate 54,965 of JAOVVO010000481.1, forward strand.
GTCATATCTGCCTTCTAGACAGAAATGGTTAAATGGCTCGAGGAAAATTATTGTGGTCACTCTATTAATCATTCTTTTTATGTCCAAAATTTTTCGCAAACAAATACCAGGAAAGGACATTTTGGCTTCGGCTGCTTCTTTATTGGTTTGGTTACTCGCTTCGCAGATTATAATGATAAAATATAAGTGCGTTGCACATCACAGATTTTTTGACAAGGTTTTAGAATATTTTATTTCCAATTTTTAATGGAAAATTAGATACTTGGAAAGTGATGATGCAGTCTACAATAGACAGTAATTTGCATATTTTAAGTTCATGTCTTGGATTGTTGGATAGGGGTGCTTCATGACACTAAATAATTTAGATATTTTGTTAAGTAAAATACCTTTAATACAGCGCGTGAGGTGTCGTCCAGTATTAGCGGACGCAACACACGAAAGATGACAAGTATAAAGATGCGAATGTATGAAAAAAGGTAGGATGACGGGCTTTGAGGAGTGTGTCGATCGTCGTGGAATTAATTGTAATTGATAATTTGGATTGTCGGCTGTTGCTTATATTCCGTTTTTTGTCTACACCCTGTCTCTGTCTGGGTACCATTAATCAAGGACGAAGTTGCATCCATAACGGGCGCCAACTTTGATAATTGCATCAATTTCTGTCATTGATGTGGTTTGGTCTTTAGACTGGATAGTTAAATCATCATTGGAGGTCATTAGTTCCAATTAGAGTCGAAATTACATTTGGACTTTAGTCTTTACAACTTTTAATTGGCGAACCAATTTCTCAACAATTTTAACCAGCATTACAAAATAAAATGAGCAAGGAAAAGATATAATTATTTTAATTACACCAATATAAATCACCTTTTATTCGGTTATTCCGACACTCCCGATTGAAGGAAATTAATCCTTTCAGGGGGGAAGTAAGCATGGGACGTAGACCATCGGTTCAGACACTTCAGATCGTTGTACCGATAACTTTGATTTCCCTTTGTATGACAGTCGTATTTATACCATTTCCATAGGAGTAGAAATGATGTTACTTTGGCTTGAGGACTTGCAGCATGAACAGCAAATAAATTGAATTAGTCCGATTTTTATTTTGACAGCAATAAGTATAACCGATATTAGCGTAACACTTGCGCAAATAGTAATTAGTTTCCAATGTTCTGCGAGATTTGCTAACCCTTCTTGGATTAGCTCTGCCGATTTGCTGATTCTATATCCCAGTTTTCCAGCTAATTCTTCTCCTTGTTGATTTATTTGTTCCCAGAACACTTCCTGCCTTTGTTGGTAGGCGATCGGATTAGTTATTTCTTGTTTTTGGGTCAATATTTCTAGTTCTGCATTGATCCTCTCAAGTTCAAACCTGCCGATTATGTCTCCGTTGAATTCGATGGTTTTTTGCTCAGGAATTTTAGTTTTGCACGGGGCGACTTATAATTTCTCATTGACCTTCTTTGCTATTACGTCGTCTCTTTGTGATAACATGCTTGCAGCTAAAGTTGGATTGCTGATTGACATCCATTCGATTAATAACAACAAGTTGTTCCGATTTTGGCAACTTCTTTGATATATTCCGCTTATTTGTTTGTTAAAGTCCTGTTGTAGGCTATCGACGATTTGCTGGAATTCTGCATTCTCCGGATCCCTAGATATTTCCGAGTCCGTTTCTGTCATAATTATTTGTTCCTCCTGAGTTGGGTTGTTGCTTGCTTCTTGATTAGCGACTTCTGAATTTCTCTTGCTAGTGGAATTCTTGATCCTCTAATCAACGATGATATCTCCATCCATGAAATATGGTTCGGTAAACCCACAGTTTGCAATCGAAGCTGTTTCATTTTGTTGAGTAAAAACAAATGAAGTCTGCAGCTCGTCTATGATCATATAATCTCCATATATTTGCGCCTCATATGTTCCGATTTCCCTATACAAAAGTATTTCGAAGTTGCTTACTTTTCGTCCCATAGAACAATGCTGTTACTTGTTATGCATACTCCACTCTGGGTAGCACAGTGTTCAGTACTGTCGAGGTCCGATACTAGACTTCTTCCGTCGTAAAGGAATAGTTCTCCATTCGTAAATTCAAAGTTCGTTGTTGATTGACATCGAACTCCGAACCATCCGTAAGAATATTGCACTTCATGGTTGGTACTCCATTTGTTGGGAGAGACTTGTTTCAGTGTACTTCCATTTAGTTTTCTCTGATCGTTTAATTCTTTACCGAAATAGGAAGATGTCGAAGTAGTAGTCGTTTGATTGGAGACTGCAGATAACGATAATCTGAGAAAGGCTTTCGAACATACCATTCGAGTGATATTGCTGCATCTTATTGCAGGTATTCTTATGTGGGTTCGTGTGTATACCGCAACCCTTGAGGATATGACGTGCTGTTCCAAGATTTCGTCACAATTCCATGCTCTTGGGACGTTGAAAGGAATACCGGATATCCATTTACAATTCTCGCCGATTTTTGCTTTGACTGGTTGTATGAATACAATTGCTATCAAGAGTATTGCCTTCCAACCTCTTTGATTGGTTTTCGACCATCGGCGATTGACTTCTTGATTCCTCTTTGTCAAGATTCGCTTCATCGAAATTTACGTAGATTATCGGTCGGGTATTGAGTATTCTTTCTATCTCCCTTGCTAAGGTTAATAGCTCCCATTCTAGGAGCAATTTCCTTCCAATGGTCTTTCTCAGTGCTTCCTTGGTTAACCCGATGATTCTTTCGTATACTTCTCCTGCCCATGGAGCTCTAGGGATAATATTTTTCCAAATAATTCCTCTTTCAGCCAGAAATTCTGTCACTCTATTTTTCTGGTCCTTTATTGTTGTGAAGACCGCTTGAAATTGAGTGGCATTATCGCTCAAGATTAATTTTGACAAATCGCCTGAAAGTATTCAAGAAACATTCAGCTGTTATCAGCCAGTTCCAGGTGTACTGCCCTGGTCGTGAAACATGTGAATAGGGCTATCCATCTTTTACTTATGCAAGATAAGACTTGATGGAGATTGGTCCTGTATAATCCAATCCAACCTGTTCAAATGTTCGAGAACGTTTTACCCGTGTGTCGGGAAGATCCGGCATGATTGGGAGTTTGAACGGTCTTGCTTTCCATCTCCTACAAGCCATACATTTGTTCACTATTCGTTTAACTCCTGTTCTACCTTTTGGTATCCAGAATTCAGTTCTTAACTTCGAAAGTGTGTGAGCGGTTCCCACATGATATAGTTCTTCATGCTGTCATTGTATAAAGATCTCCGTTACGGGGGATTGTGTGTGTGAAGATAGATGGGGTGTAGACTGCAACTTTCCAATTCCGAATTTCCTAGTCTACTTCTCAATCTCCATACTCCTTCTTCTTCATAAAACAAGTCCCATTTGTTTATTTCTTCTTCGGTAATTCCTTCGGTTTGCGCTTGTTTAATTAATACCATCACCACTATTCTATAATCTTCAGCCGTAAAATTGCCTGTTTCCTTTGAAAGGGATTGTAGCCATGGGGTTCTTCATTTTGTTGTTAAGTTTATAAATTTCAAAATCCAAATGGTAGTTCTTCCTAATTTTGTCCATTTACTAAAACGGCTTGCATCAAGGAGTCTAAGACTTCCTCTCGCAATAGTTGGTTTGAGAGCCTTAGCAATGACATTTACTTCCTCGTCGTTTTCTTTGAAATTAAATTCCCATAGTGGCCAGTCAGATTCGTTTCCTGCCAACCGTTTTGGTCCTTTCCATCATTGCTGGTAATTTCCGAAGAGTCCTCTCGTAGCTATGTTAACTGGATTACAATCACTCGGTATATAACGAAATGAAAATTTCGCATTTCGTATCTCCTCGACTCGATTTTGTATGAACGTTGGCTGGAGTCGTGAGTGTTCCTTATCCAATGTAAGGCACATTTAGAATCTAACCATAATGTGACTTGGACAGGTTCTAAATCCAGTTGCTTCAAAACGAACTGAGCCGCCCTTACATCTATAAGTATTGCTAATAATTCTAAGCGAGGTATAGTCATACTTTTTATAGATGCGATTCAAGATTTGGCGAAGATTAAGAATGTCTCAGTTCCTTGTTTCGCATAAACTGCAGCTGTCGGGAAAACCGAAATTAATTCCCTACTAAAACTAATTATTATGGGAAATTATAAAATCAAATGATTAAAATTTCTGTGAAATTTTTTTAATGAGTCATCATCTGTAAAATTATTTCTCATTGTCTGCTATGTCCCATACTAATTTACAACCATTTATTTACAACCACATTAAAACGTTTCCGCTTACAGCTAATAAAGCCATTAATCTTATGCTTGTAAAACTGTCACTATCTTTGAATTCAATTAAACTGTCGTAACATTTTTTTCTTTGTGAACAATTTTTTCTTAAAATTATTTTAACATCAATTGTGTTTCCCAATACGCCCAATTCTTAACATTTAATATATCCCCACTTAATTCCAAAAAAAAAAACCTCTCTTTCCCTCTTTATTCTTTCGAATTGGTTCGCTCAGATCAAAACGATTTTAAATCACGTTACTCCTGTCTAAGCTCCCAACATATTCTTCTCCAAAAACCCAATCGACATTACCCAATTTACTTCACTAAACGCCTGATTTTCTATTGTACTGTCAATTACGTGTTATTCGATTACTACTATTGTGAATAAAGGATTTAATACAAATCTATTCCTTCCACAGCTCAAATGAAATTTCAAACCTTTCACAACAGCAGCCGAATACGCAAGGGTTGATGCGTCTGTAAAAACGTAAATTTGCAATGACTTTGTCAATTGTATCGTGGGATGTGGTAGTTCCTTAACTTTTTCTGGCCAACCATTTATTAGATATTTCCATGTTAGCTCGTCCTTCTCAACTTCTTCCGAGTTGATTCCATACATTATTCTTCCTCCATAGAGTTTGAAGAAAAATCTTAAATTGTGTCATTATGGGAACCAAAAATCCGTCTTTTTTGTCAGCTTCTGTTGTTTCCATGGTTTCAGAATGTGAAGGACATCTTTATTAGATCTCAATTGAGACCGAGAATTTTCTTATATGTACCTACTTTGGCTCGGTCATACTCGGGGATAATTTCGTTGAATTTCCTATCGTTTGAGAGGAATTCTCGTATGTTCATGGAAGTTTCTTTGAAAATGGATTTCATTTCCATGTAACCTTTGAGTGCTTCATAAGTCCCGTCTGCTGATGGTATAACATTATCAACATGTAGGTTCTTCTTAATTTCTGACTCCAAATGATAGTTAAACATAGCCGATAATAAGAATGATGACGAGATAATACCAAATGGAACTCTTTGAAAACGGTACGAAACTATATTATCTTCGGTTTCGTCCATAAATGTTCTTTAACCAAAGAAATCGTGTACAGTTTCGTTTAGCGGGAAGTAGTCCCAACTGTAAAAATGCCTTTTCAATATCAGCTGTTACCACATTTTTCATTGTTCTGAACCGGAGTAATACAACTACGAAATCTGGGAGTGTAACCGGTCCACGGTATAGAACATAATTTAAACTCTTCATTCCCTTGGTATGAAATGAAGCATCATAAACGATTCTTAGTTTTGTTGTGGACTTATTGACATTTATGACTTCATGATGGGGAAAGTAATAAATAATACCAACCTTATCCATGTCGTCGCATACTTTCTCGATTATGTTGGATTGCAGTTGTTCGCAGATCATGTCATCGTACTTGTGAAGCAAAAATGGCTCATTCCGGAGTCGTTTCACCAGTGTCTTCAGGTGACCGAAACATAATTCACAATTGATGTTTATACCTTCCACGGCCAAGAAACTTGATATCTTCTTCTCACTTTCGTTATAGTTTTCTTGAACAATTCTAATGCCCTTTCATCATCATAGGCATAAAGTTGTTCATGTATGCTCAACAACTCTAATTTCCAGAAGTTGTTTACGTCTGGAGCATCAGCTTCGTTTATAATTAATGGGGTGGTTTTAGTGGGAAGTGTACTAATTTGGGGATAAGCAGATCTTTGGTTGTGACTATAGAGCTGATTAATATATCCCGTTCCGGTTATCGTTGATCCAAGCTTTGTAAGACTAAGGAAAATCCTGATTCCATCGCGATGATTGCATCGAACTGAATTAGGTCAACGAAGTAGTTAGCACCGATTAGTATGTCGGTTTTCTTCCAATTTCCATCGCTGCTATCCAGTTGTTCTTGCTGTACCATCGTCGGTAGATTTTTGTAGTTAGCCTTAATCATCTGTGGTTCATTCGTTAAGTGATCTACTACATAAGCTTCAATAGTTCTAATTTTAGTTTTTTTATCTCGAATTTTACTTTCATGGTAGAATATGACTTCGAATTTTTATTTCCGAATGAGACAATCATTATCATTTCTTCCTTTCTTCGTTCTAGCTTCAATCGGTCTGCTAGGCCCTTTGATATGAAAGACATTTGCGCACCAATGTAAAAAAACGTCATAACCTTTTCGGTCGTTCCTGGCATGTTTGGCTTGGATATTCGACTTCATTACATAAGAGCAAAACTTCTTTGTCGTCCAAATCCATTCCTCGTGCTATCGGATTAGTTATGATGACGTTTGATTGTTGCTCTTTTGATTCAATAGTTGCAAACCATATTTGATGCAACATAATGCCGTATTATGCAGGCCCTTGCAGTGGAAACACGATCGTTTCCTCATATTGCAATTTTCAGTGGTATGTCCCGATTTTAAACAATTGATACATGCCTTGATCTTTGCCAGATACTCCAAACGTTGTTTGAACATGAGGTAATTCCGGCATTCATTCTCCCAGTGGCCCTCGTTACAGAATCCACATGGTCTTTTACCGTCATTGGATTTCTTCAAATTTGCGGTCGATTTAGGACCACTTACCTCAGTTTTCTTTGTTATAGCTAAGGCTGGTGTCTCGCCTCTAGACTGCAAGGAGTTCTTGGTTTGCGTTCTCTTGAATCTCATTCTCTGTTAGAGATTTGGCTTCTGGTCACTTCTTCGTTGTGTTGGACCAGTTCTGCCAGAAAAAGTAGGAGGGAATGTACCGACCATATTTTTCTTTTTTTTTTTCTTGATTGGTATACTTTATCTAGGATCCAAGCTAGTAGTTTATTTTCAATGAGAATTTCGATAATGGAATGCTCCAAGTTCTCGCCTGATGCTTGCAGTTGTCGAAGAACTCTTTCAGTTGCTTCGATGCTTGCTTTCCATTCTCTTTCATTCCTTTTGATAGACTTGAGCTCATTGTATAGCGACTTTTTGATCGTGTCCGGTTGGCCGAACTTCTCAGTCAATACGTTTCTTATGACGTCGTAATTTTCTGGGGCGATATCATAACCCCTAATAGCCAATAGAGCATCTCCCTTTAGACACGACATCAGGTAAATAAGCTTCTGGATATCGGGAATGTCTTGAAGATGTACTGCCGCGCTGAAACTACTCCAGAGTTTGGGGTCGACACTAAACGTTGGTAGCGGCAGCTTTGGTAGATTCACAGTCGCTCGAACGCTCGAGATACCTCCCCATGAGAGACTGCTTCTTCAGCTTTGACTTCGCTTAGTTGTTGGACAGTTATTGGAAGCCGTCCATATACATTTCTAAAGTAATTTTTGCTTCTTTTTCCCTATTAATTAGCTTTAGAATACCTGTTTCATCCTCGACCATTTTGGCATATTTCGCTTCTTCTTCTTTTCGTTGAATTGGAAGTGTTGTTTTTTGTATGAGTTCCAACCAACTTTTGTCGAGGGATTCCAGCGTATTAATATGAAGGTCGAGCAGATTCGTTTTTTCTTTGACGATCCTCCCCTTTACTTCATAATACCGCCTTAGTTCTTCTCGTGAGAGGTTCGGATCCGGTGTCAGATCAATGGTCTTGACCTCTTCGAGAAGTTTGACCAAAGTCGGTTGTGCCGTCGAATTTAGACTGGAAGACATGCCTCACCTCGGGCACCAGATAATGTCGTGAAACATGGATTGTTGGATAGGGGTGCTTCACGATACCAAGTAATTAAGATATTTTATTGGGTAAAATACCTTTAATACAACGCGTGAGGTGTCGTCCAGTATTAGCAGACGCAACACACGGAAGATAACAAGTATAAAAAAGTGAGTGCACGAAAAAAGATAGGGTGACGGGCTTCGTGGCTGGTGCGTCGATCGTCGTGGAGTTAATTGTACTTGATAATTTGGACTGTCGGCTGTTGCTTATATTCCGTTTTTTGTCTACGCCCTGTCTCTGTCTGGGTATCATTGATCAAGGATGAAGTTGCATCCAAAACGGGCGCCGCTTTGACAATTGCCTCAATTCCTGTCGTTGATGTGGTTTGATCTTTAGACTGGGTGGTTAAATCCTCATTGGAGGTCATTATTCCACTTACACAAAAGGTTAGGAAAAAAAAAACCGATTAAACTTAACCAATATGAGCTTCAATTAGAGTCGAAATTACATTTGGACTTTAGTCCTTACAGCTTTTAATTGGCGACCCAACTTCTCAACAATTTTAACTAGCATTACGAAACAAAATGAGCAAGAAAAGATATAACTATTTTAATTACACCAATATGAATCACCTCCTATTCGGTTATCCCGACAGTTCATTTTAAAATCGATTTAGCAATTTTAATTATTTGATCAGCGAAAATAGCACCGTCGGGAATAGAGCTGTTAATCTATGCAAGGAAGAAGAATGATCACATTTTACAATGTGAAAGGTACCAGGGCATGATGAAATAATTACAGGTAGTCTATGAGGGCCGCCACGCTTCGTTTGTCCGATTCCAACTAAGTCTATATAAATAAAAATGTCAATGTTCGTTTGCCCATAATCTTAAACTTCCGAAAGTTCTTAAACACGTGCCTTATCTATATTGATTCAAAATCTTAGACATCGGAAAGTCCCTGCCTACTGCTTTGAAATTTTGACACAACGTCGTATTTGAATGTTATTATTTATTATTACTTATTATTATTTACTGTTGTTTACTATTATTTATTATTATTATTTGTTATCATTTATTATTATTTATTACTATTTATTATTATTCATCATTATTTTTTACTAGCTGGACCGGCCACGCTTCGCGTGTCCGGCTCCGTCTAATCTATATAAATAGAAATGTCAATGTTTGTTCAAAATCTTAAACCTCCGAAAGTTTTCAACTATTGCTTTAAAATTTTGACAGAACGTAGCATTGGGATACATGCATATTTTACCGAGCTTACTGAACTTTGCATACTAAAGGCCAAATCCATTTTGCAAAAAAAAGCGTGGTTAATAGAATCTGTCCGCTCACTTTTATTTGTCAGCCTACCTGAATGTAACGTTGTGTCAAAATTTCAAATCAATGAGCTAA